>CAAKHC010009999.1:7969-24537 GCA_901007825.1 Macroramphosus scolopax | reverse complement strand
CACACGCACACACACACAAACACATGCACACACACAAACACAAGCACACGCACACACAGCCCCAAGGGCCCAAACACTTTCTTCTTTGTTCACTTTCACTGTTACCTTTCTCCTGTCATCCATCTGTTCGTCCAGGCAGTTCTTCTGATCAATCCAGATATATATTGAAAAATGTTAGCAACAGTTGATTTAACTGATCAATCAGTTCTTCAAATAGCAAATTATTGATTATAGTAATATTGATATAATCTAACTTTTATACAAAATAAGTCATTGGTAGCCTCAGCTGACAGATTTTTAGATTTACTGCTTGTAAGTGATTAAGACCCCCAGTGTTTGGGTGTTGGGGCTCTCTCTCTCTCCCTCTCTCTCTCTCTTTCCCTCTCTCTCTCTCTCGCTCTCTCTCACCTCTCCTCTCTCTCTCTCTCTCTCTCTCCCTCTCTCTCTCTCTGTCTCTCTCTCTCTCTCCCTCTCTCTCTCTCTCTCTCTCTCTCTCTCTCTCTCTCTCTCTCTCTCTCTCTCTCTCTCTCTCTCTCCCTGTTCTATCGTCACTCGCTCACTAAGCCGCTCTGCATGGTATAATCACTACGCTTTTACACATACACACATGCACAACTACATCTTATATGTATGTGTGTACGTGCGCGTGTGTCCATGCATGTGTGTGCGGGCGGAGCAGCAGGTGTTAGTCTGGCAGAGGAGGGACACAAGAGTCAGACTGCTCTCCCCCTCCAATCAGTCTCGGCACACTCCAAGCACTCATTTGCATTTCCAAAGAGAAGGCGCTCCTTGATTGGCTCTGAATCCGTAATTAGGCCGTATTGTTTGCCGCAAATAGACGCTGCACTTGGATTGTTTGCAAATAGTCCCAAAGGCAAAAACAACTTAAAAAAAAAGCTAATTAAGGACAAAGAAGGAGATTGAAATTGAAAGTCTGATTTTCTTTGTGATTAATAAATGTGAAGTGAATACAAAGTTGTTGGAAGGTCGGATGTTGCAACTCTGGTTTGAGACCTTGAGAAGTCGTTGGTAGATTATTTCTGCAAGTCAGAGCTGCAGTTATTTAACTTCATGTCTACAATAATGTCAGATTATGGAAAGAAAATGTACTTGTAGTCTATTGATTCCGTCAAATAATATGATTGGGATTTGACATGAAACATGTATGAAGCTAACTCAGCGATTCCTTTAGTAATGAAATCTTCTACCACTATTGTTCACGTCCACAATAATGAATCCCCAAGTTTACGCTTCATTTATTCTTGTTTGCAGCTGACCTTATCAATGGCTTGCATACTTATCAGATTCTATGATTGTAACTAGCATTCAGGGAATCTAATCACCTGTTGGATTATTTTACTGTTCAATCACACTATGTGCAAACCTCGATTGGTGACTTGTCATCTCTGTTGCCAGCATGAGATCATCGTCTAAATGCCATTTATGGCGCTCCATAAAAAAACACGTGCATGTCATCATCCAATGTATCTTAAAACTGCACACAGAGACAATACAAAGGCCACGGATACGTGGACTGTAGCTCGTTATAATCCTTGTGTAATCTGTCTGTCAGTGATAATGTCTTTTTCTCCGCTTCTCTTTTGTCCTCCCATCTCACCATGCAGGGTAACGCGGGAACACAGAGAGAACCTCACCAAGATGGCCAAACAGTTCAGCAACAAGGCTAAAGACTCGCTGAGGAGGGTGCGCTCCACTGCCGTCACACAGGTCAAGAAGGCGAAGGAAGGACACTCCGAGGACACCATACGACTCGTAGAGAAGCAGGTATGAGGAAGGAAGAGGAGGGCGTCAGGTGTTTGGCATCAACATGAGAAGGGGACTAATGTCTTCCTCTATAGGTGAGCCCAGAGAATGGCTTCTTAGCAGTTACATGTTTCCCCATCTTTCCCTCCACCTTCACAGATTCAGCAGATGGCTGACAACATCGCAGCGGACATTGACAAACAGCTTGCAGCCAAGACCAAGGAGCTGTTGGGCTGATTGTGAGGAATCACAGCTCTTATTTTGATACGTAAATATTCGGTCGTAGCCGCACATGCAGACGGACACACTCAACGGCAGCAGCATGTCGTCCCTGTCACGGTGACTTGATCACATCGGTGCTAGTTTTGGAGTCCTGCTCTCGTAATGAGCACACCAGCCTGAATGTTTCACACTGAATAAAGAGTCCGGTTCCTGTTTATTATTTGTATATTTTTGGGTTCCCCCGGCAGACACTCGGCTTCGGTTCCTGCCCACATCACTGGCAAAGATCTGCTCCTCACCGCTGAGTGATATCTGTGTTTAGCCGTCAGTACATAAACAGAAGTTGGCACGGAAACAACAACGTCAGACTGCCAGTCACCTCCCTCCTTCCTTGTTACTCTTCCTGTCTTCAAACAAACAGCGCGAGGGAAGAATGGACTTTTAATGGGATTTGTGGGCCTCCTCCTAATCAAACCCCTTGCCACAAGGGCTGTCTGTTTATATAAAACAAGCGCACCCGTCTGAATGTAAACTGGCTGCGAGTTCATCTTGGTGGCAAGAGATGTAGAGAGAGAGTTTGTTCCAGGGCTGCCTGAACAGATATCATTAGCCTGTTGCCAAACATTTGTTCCACATTGATTCAACGTCTGATGAAAATACACTTGTGTAAAAGGAAACTCTGTAATTTCTGTCCTTGTTTAGGATTGATAATACGGCTTCTCACTTAAACACAAGAAAGCAGGGAAAGTAACATTATTGATGGACTCCATTAAAGCAACACTGCTTTGTACCATGTGTGTCATCGTTCTCTCTCTCATTTTCTTTTCTTTTCCTCCACTTTTGGTTTTGAAGTCGCCCTCTCCTCCATTAGTTAGAGTGATAATGGACTTTTCCTGTGCGCGGACCTCGAGGTCCTGACTGCTGCCACCACAATCATCCATTAGGCGGAGATGTTTTGAACGTTATTCACTTGGCTCGCTTTGTCTTTAAGGAGCAGCACTTTTAAACACAGTCAGGAAGTTCAGTGTGAGTAGTTCAGGAACACAAACCTTCCCATTAACACACGCCTGTACCCGCCTCCTCCTGCCTGCTGGTTGCACCGAAAGCTTTGCTTAACATTAGACCTAAATTTCTATCATGATTTGTTTTCTCTTTTAGATTTGCTGCCCTCGCTGTCCAACCCACATGGCACTAGGGTTTAAATTTAAAAGTTTCTGCCCACACACTTTGTCTTGGGGTCAGCCAGGCATTCGGTGATAGCTGTTGTCTTACATTTAGAAAGAGACAACAAATTGTGGAGGGCTGACAACGTGTTAAAACAACAAAAACCTTCAGCGCTTGCTGACAGCCGCTCCATTAAGAACGCTTGTTGCTTTATTCCATTTGCTCGGACCTCCGTCCCCCCCGAACGGCTTCGCTTTAATGGCCTGAACAGACCAGAGTCGTTGGATAAACAAGAGTTTAGCAGAGGAGTGGCTGTGTCGGGACCGAGGAGGGGTGGGGTGGAAACGGCAGGTTTCTGTGGTGATTCTGGGTCCATATGTCAGCAATTTGAGGGCATTGTGTACCTTGGCCTAAAACAGAGGCTTCATGATCGATGGAGGGGTGAAAATCTCCCAAGTCTCTGGCGCAGAACACAGGCAAGCACAAGGAAATTGCTTTCAGCTGATAGCTTCATTTCGGTTGACATTTATCAAGTGAATTACCCGTCGCCTTCAAATGTTTACTACCACCAGCACCGCCTGTGTGACGTACGTGCGTGTGTGTGAGACCGGGCAAGAGAGGTTTCTCTGTTGTGTCCTTTGGCCCGTCCTCACCAAAATATACAAGTCTAAATTAGTTCAGTAAACTTTTGATTTGATAGCCTGGCCTTTAATTCACTGCTGGTGCCCTGCAGGAAAGCTTCGACACGCTGTGCTGCGTCGTCAGTGTGTCACATGACGTGTCTGTCAAGATGCATTAGTATTTTGACATCATGGAGCATTTTGCAAGCATGAATCTGTGTTAAAATCACCTAAATGTGAGTTGCAGTGTGATTAGTGAATCCCTTTATTGTGTCACTTAAAGCCAATAGATGCAGCCATGTTAGATTTGAACTTGCACTTGCAGGAAAAAAAATAATCTTATCCCCGTTTCACCCGTAGCACCGTTCTGCCTCTAAATTTCTGCGTTGCATTATTCATACATATTTAGGCATGTCGTCTCATGTTGTCTCGCCACCGTGAGCCTGAACGGATGTACGTGAGTGATTCCTCTCTGTTTGCCTTCTTCCCTCTTCCGACGCCTGTCATTACAGTCTGAACATGAAGCTCCTGCAGGACGGCTGAGGAGGCCAGAGACCACAGAGAGGACCACTTCTGCACAGACAGAACTGGAGTGACCCCCCCCCCCCACACACACACACACACACACACACACACACACACACACCACCCTTCTTCTGAGTTCTCCCTCTCTAAAGAGCGTCAGAGTACGAGCAGCCACCCTGAAGATCTCATCAAGGATCCAATCAGCACATGAATACCAAATGCCCTCTCTTGCGATGTGATGATGGGAGGAAAGACACATCGAGAGAGGCCGTCTCGAGCGGAAAATCTCTGCATATGCAAATTGAACTTAAAATTTAAATGGATGTGATGTTCATAAGAGCATCTCTGACCGTTTCGGTGATGCAGTAACGGGCGCCGAGGAAAAGAATAAGTGCAGATTAGCCTATTAATATTTATAGATGTAATTGGTTGAGCACTTTTGTGCCGGGTGTAATACGGAGCACGTTTAGGCCTAATACAGGTGGGCAGACTCACTCAGTTCTAACAGCCAAACGTCCGACCGTTTTAGGAGGAAGTTGGATATCCTAATAATCAGGTAAACTAATACCGAGCGGCGAGAGTGTTTCCTTCCGGCGCTCACGGCACGTCAGTCATTCACAGAATTGCTCCTGTCTGGTCTGCAAGCCATTTTAACTCGGTGGAACGTGTGCTGCCCTGAACCCCCCCCCTCACCATGTGCATTTAGAGAGGACCACACGGGCCCCTTTGGATGGCTGCTACACCCACAAGGAGGCTCCCCAACCATCGCAGGGCCCAACCAGACGCTCCAACATACATTCACACACACCGCCCGCTTCTCAAATCTGAACAAAGCGTTCCTCAGTCTAAAGTGGTTAAACTGTCATTTCAAATCGTCTGGACATCATGATTACCGGCATGGGAGGAATTATATATTTAGCTTTATGTCCGTCGCCATTTCCTCCCCCCGCCCTGATCTGAAGTGACTAGCTAGTAGTGCCCTCGATATTACTATCTCCGAGGAGTTTAAAGCTTCCCCCAGGACACGAGCGTAATCAAGGGCTGCCAGCAGGAACGGGGGAGAGAGAAAGAGGGAGGATGAGAGGTGTGGGCTGGATGGTGTTGGAGGCCTGGAGTGATGGGATGATGGAGGGAATGACAATCCACCCAGATTACAAATATACCTTTATGTCTGACGCCTTAAAAACACTCAGACAAGTTGTATGTATGGAAGATATCACCTGAAACATTTTCATATTCAACGATATTTAAATATTTATATATCATAAACTCACTTTTCCAGCTCCTTGTATGTTGCAGTGACCATAACTTTCTCTCTGATACAAGAAATCTAACTATTTACTCTGTGATTATGTTAATAAATTATTTATTGATGCCAAATTTCTCAGTAATTTTTTTTCTAAATAATCTGTCGCTGTAGAAGGATTATGTTTATTCTATTTCAAACCCACTTGTTTCTCTAAATGCACTGAAACAACCCTCAATGTGTGGTGACGCCATCATTAAGTTGAGGTCACAGGACTCTCTCAATCCGTTGGAAGGAGGTCATTCAGATTCCAGATTGTGGCGGGTCATCAGTTTTGGAGTGATGCTGTTTATCATGCAATGAATACAAGGAATTATGCTTTATATTTCCTTATTAAATCTGCTGTATCGAGGAAATTTAAGCCTACTTAAAAAGCTAATTAGCCTCTGTGAACTCACGTGGTCGTGACACTAGAGCTTCCTGCTGTACGCTGAAGTTAGATCTTCGATTCAAACCTGTGCATGTCTGCAATAAGCGGCTCCTGATACAGCGACTGATACCCTGACTGCACAAAATACTTTTATTCTGACTTAACGATCTGGTTCCAAATATTATTATTTTGTGGCCACGAGTTAATTATCTCATTCCCACACTTTATTATTGTAATAATTTAACAATTCCTTTCACAAATATCCCCTGATGGACTTTTCTTTCTCCTCCTTCTATCATTCTGTGCAATTCACAAAAGACAAAACACACTGTAGCTACTGGGGAGTGGAAGCATGCCTGTACTTTACCTTTAGGATTAGTGTGAATCACTGTTTAGATAAATATAAATTATTCTCTGCACAATGCATTCCTAGGAACACATGTCCCTCAGTAAACCTCCAGGATCGCATCCACCCCGAAGAAACGCATTCATCCTCTATAACGTCACCGCTTGCTCATAAATAAAAGTGACCGTTAGGAAAGCAGATGAACGCAGCCAACGGATTGGACAGGAAGCCTGTTAATCTGCAACCCAATCCAGCCCGGGTTGAGTGAAACCCTGCTCAGCTTGGCCGACCGAGGCCTGAGAGGACGGAAGTGAAGGACTCAGGAAGCAGCGCTCAGAGCTTTCACCAGTCATATCCATCACTTTTTCACGGTGATGGGAGCATGTGTGTGCATGTGTGTGTCCCCATTTCACCAGTCGTATCCATCACAGGGCTCCGTCTCCAGACCCGGGCAGGAGAGTTGGGGAGTCATTAGAGGGGCTGGGCTGCGGCGCTGCACTTAAACTAAACATCTTTTCCATGAAATAAATGCTTCCAGGTTACTGTGGGTCCCAGAGAACCCGGGTCGCTGCGCTTTCGCTGCCACTCATCTGATCCCAATTACCACACAGACTAGGTCAGAGCCAGCGGAGAGAGGATGGATGCAAGACCGGAGTCGTGTGTTGGACTCACAACCGAGTTCTCTGGGCTTCAATTGACACATCAACACCCGGCATTATCAGGCCCGCCACATCTTTCATGTCACTGCTCAGTGATGAAAAACAAATCTGATTTTGTATGAAGTATAACACATGTCCGTAACCACGAAGGTTCCCCCCGTGCAGGGTTTTAGCAAGTGCTCGATATGTGTGAGAGCTGTTGTGGTGATCAAACCTTCTATTGTGGACACACAAATCAGCTCGAGAGCAACTCGTATATTTCAGTGTTTGTTATTTCTGTTTTGAATGCAAATCACTTTGTGATTTCTCTGAATAAATAAAGTTACCTACTTATCAGTCTGAGCACAGGCCACTTGTCCATCTATGCAGCTGCTCAGTCGCAGCAAGGACGTCCATGTGGTCGTCAACATGCTGACAGCTCATCAGTTCATTTGCTGGACGTACAGCATCTCAGAAGCATTCATAGATGTTCATCTTACAGACTCTCTGAGAGAGACATTCAGCCGCAGGTCACACGGGTGTGTGCATCGTTTACAACAATGTCTTGTCACAAAGGAAGTGAAACAACTTCATCATTGCTTAGAGCATCTCCCTCTTTTAAGGTGTTAATAGAGAAGCTGGCGAAGGGTTAAGCTAAGGCAGGTTTATATGCATCGGAGCCAGGTAGAACCTGACAATCAATTAGTAAAGTCTTCATAGTACAACTGCTGAAGGAGAACTGTGCATGTGACTCTGTAACTCAGCTTGACTCCATGTGGCAGATCCACCGCAGCCGCTCCGGTTGCGTTGAATATATGAAGGAAACCTGATCTCGGAAGAGAGGAAGACTCGATCACGGTGATATATTTGAGCTTGTGCGTGCCTGTGTTTTCTTGTGGACACAGTGTGCATTTACATCCATGCATTATTGAATAATTGTTTCCTGATGCTCCCCTTCTTCCCTGGAATATTAATTACCCAATGATGAAACCGCCTCTTTGGCCTGCAAGGTTGAGGTAGAAAGAGGAAATGGGGGCCGTGCATGTCGGAGATCGGTCCGTTTGGATGGGGTTAACTCTCATCTGTGTGTGTGTGTGTGTGTGTGTGTGCAGGAGGGGGTGATGGGGATGGGGCAACACAAAGCATCAGCTTTCCTGAGGAATTCAGCTTCAGAGGATCTATATTTCTTCTCAGACTGATTGAAAATATTTCAGACAGCTGGACGCAGCACTTATGGCACGGAATCAAAAATTAATAGATATTTCTCTGCTCCAAAGGAAATAATCTTGAGAGATGTATTAGAATGTTCCAGATTATATACTGCTGCAGTTATTGCCAGGATCCTTCTGTTCAATAGATTATAAAGTCTCAGTGAGGCACTTTACAATAAAGCTACATGTGAGAGTCCTGAAAGGTAAAACACACACACACACATACATATACTGTCTACAAATATAAAACTTTATATATTCATATATATGTACCAAAAAACAAACATAGATAGAACATTGGGACTTCTCTCCTTTAACAAATGAAACCTGCAATATTTCTACATTTGTGTCTTAATGTTTTCTGTGATATTTAAATTCTGAGATTTATCCAAGCGAGTGAAAAGAATTTCATGGATTATCAGCGGCATCAGAAACCTGCAAGAGTCCTCGCGCTAAGCCGGCATGGGAAGGAGGATGGCACCATCTAGTGAGGCGTCGGTGTAGTCAGCCAGAGGAGCTGCACTGATTCCCGTGTTAATGGCTGAATCATGTGTGTGTTAGAGCTGCATGTGTTTGTATTTCTCCTAACCAATTAACTTGATAAGAAAAAGTTGAAATATCTGTTATTATTGCATGTTGTTGTGTAATAATGACGTGAAAATTTGTTTTCAGCCATGACAAACATGTTGCAGCATTGATTAGAATATAAATGATGCCCAAAACAAAACATTGAAAATCAGAAGAGTCTTATATAGAATACAAAATCAAAGTGTATTTCATTTCTTGCACAGGTATTTGCTTGACCTCCACTCGTTCTGCAGCATGTTCGGGCTTACACAAAATCTGAAACAAACAAATAGATCCTCATCATAAAAACAATAGTTCTTCGTCAAAGTGTAACAAGTGCTCCGTCTGTTGGAACTAACTGTGTGACCTCAGTATTTCGCGGTTTGTGTTTGGAGCTTCAACAGTCCTTCTGTTCCAACCGTCTTCTTGAATGTGGGGCAATGTTCCGGGCGGGACATGACCAACACCCTGCAGCCTTTTCTCTCACCCAGAAACCTCCTCAGGGACTCGTCAAAATAAAAGTTCCCCTCTCTGTACCCGTCCAACAACAGTAGAGAACTGTTGGATCTGGTCAAAACCGTCCTCAGCTGATCCTCCGTCAACACCTTTCCCCTGGGAGGAAGTGGAGAAGTCATTTCTTGAAACAAGTCCCGCTTCTCTGTGCTGCAGTCGACATGTAAGAGAAGGCGAAGCGCGCTGAGATCAAGGAGATCAGCGAGGGCATCTGTGGGGCCTTCAGTCCAAGAAGAGACCAGCATGTGGGCCAGGATTGTCTTCCCGCTTCCTGAGGGTCCCTCGAGTAACAGTGTCCCTCCGACGTCAGGCAGTAAGGCTTGGAGAGTCACAGACTGGCCCTCACTGAAGAAGAACAAATACAAGAAGGATAGTGTGAACATCCAGTAGCAAGTCATCATGACAGTGCAGTTGTTTGGGGAAACGCAGGGCTGAGTTCCGAAAAAGGAGAAGCAGTGTAGCACCGTCTGGTTTGGTTTATTATGAGACAGGAGAGCATGTCACACATATTTCTTGCACATTTTGTGTGTAGATTTTTACTTATGTTCTGGTTTGTATCATAGTAGTTCTGACCAATAATCTGAGAGTCGGCTTTGCAATCATGTTATCATCTGATGAGCCAGTTCTTTAGCATATCTGCATTTTTTTTTCCTGCATATTTAAATTGTGAACGATCCAGTCGTGGACATCGTCTCCTGAAAGAGACCCCATTCTTTAATCTCACCTTGCATGTTGGATTAGAAACTATAACCGGCAAATGGAAGAGGAACTTTGTTTAACCCGAGTATATTGTGGCTGCATGGACAGCCCTCAAAACGTAACCTTTAGTTCCCAGAGGCTGCTGGTTCCGAGACTGGTCGGGTACGTATTGGATACTTTCTGTGTGTATACTGTTTTGTTCAGGGGGTCAATGGAGTGTAACAACGTTCACAATGGTCCTTTCTTATGACAAATCCTATATTAACTGATGTGTTTCTGCCTCACTTGTTCTGCAGCCGGTGAGAAACCTCTGCAGAGGCAGCGTTCCAGTGCCGTCCTGGTTTGGTGGTGAGGATGTTCTCACGATAAAAGCCTTTCAGAAACTTCCCCAGATCTTCCTCAGAGTAATCTGCAGACAGCAAAACAGACTTTGAGCATTCTGTAGTCATATCTCATCAATTGGGAGGAAGAGTGACTCAGTATATTTAAAACAAACTATTTCCTGGTAAGTATATTTTTTTTTTCTTGTTTTTTCTATACAAACACCAATAAGTTCTAACTTTCTGCAAATTAATTATCTTTAGTTCTGAACTTGTATCGACCCACCAGTTTAACACCCATGTTATGCAAACTTTACAGGAAAAAGAGTAAAGAGATGTCTGAATATGAAAACAGATTAATGTAAAGAAAACATCTTACCTTCATGAAAAATTGGTATTTCTTCCTCTTTTTCGGCCTTTGTCTGCAGGTCTGATAGAGAGGAAGAGCATTGTTAGAAAAACACCACAGCAAAGTGACAGCGGACTGGACCAGTCAGTGTTCACGTAGCTCTGTAGTGGTGTAAATCCACTCCAACCCTCAATGCAACTTAATTAGGATTAAATTAATATACAACATATTTCATTTAGAATGTAGAACATTCGTCTTTGCTTATGTAACACGGCTTTTACAGTATTTCTTAGCCACATAAATGATTATTAAACCAACAAATCAACAATTCTAGTCTCAATGAGGAAACTGCTGCACATTACATAGCTGATATATTAATACATAAATTAAAAATAAATGCAGATGAGCTTGTTTTTCACACTACAATCGGCCTGGCCCGGAGTTAAAGCTGTCTCGCTCTCCAATGATGTCGTATTTACAGTCGTGTTTGTTTTATATGATCCGTCTCTGAGATATAAACTAACTTCAGCAGACAGTGAGATCAGTAACAGGCTGAATCATCACGGTGCAGAAAGATCTTCATCATCAGCAACTTGACACGACTCAGTGAAAGTTTATTGAACAGGGAAGAAGAAGTCTCCAGAGCTGTAAACCTCACTGCAGGAAGACGTCTTAAAGTTCATACATTCATATGCAGAGAATCGTGCATGAAGCCGACTACTGAGATGAAGTGGACGTGCTTCAGGGACGACACAAAGGTGTTCTACTTGGAAAAGATCACACAGTCAGATAACCTCAAACTTCCCGGTGACACTAACCAAGACCGAGCTGGGTGTTTCCACTGAAGTGGTTTTTCAACACATGTCAGTGCTAAAGGCCAAGTTTTGCTCATATGTAAACACAGTTAACCTCAATCACATGATGAGAAAACTCCCTCGGCGCAGCATCGACCTACGGTTCCAAATCAATGACCAAGCACATGTTACTTCCTCTAAAATACACGTTGAATCCAGGTCTGTGTGGGAGCTTGTTGACACGGCACATGTTGTTTTCTGACATGACAAAAATGTAAAAGCTGCTCGGCTGTTACGACCTTTGCTGCTGTCACATTAATCCTGGCTGTCAGCCATCTGATGCACCGCTTCAGACTCATGACACATTTTTAGTTGGTGGTGAGTCAATTAAATTCTATTAAACCAACGAGCTGTGTTAAAAAGTACTTTTAAATTAATTTTTTCTATCTAAAGACATTGCAGAATTTTACACCACATTCTTGATGGATTTAGGCCAATTAAAATGGACCAATCTGAATTCTTATTGTAAGGCAATAAAAACAAATAAGGACTTGTCATTAAAATATGCTCTTGCGTAACATCAAACAAGTCTCATGCACACCAGTTTCTGCAAATACGCCTTCATTGCACACCCGAAACTGAACTCCAGCCCTAATCCAACCTCACTGTCAGCCTCTCAAGGATTTCCTTCCAGCTGCAGACTGACTGACTCCGTATTGTTGTTGTTGTTGTGCATTGCTGTCTTCGCATGCAAGTGGAAGAACAACCCGTTCGTCAATTAAATATTTCATAAAGCAGTCCAGAGCTATTCTGCATTCAGGTGTGCATTTTCTCATATGACTCAAACGTGTACTGACACCTCAAACGTTCAGCCATCAGTTACCTTTTCGACGTTGATGAACGAACACTGCAGCAGCGGCGCCCAGAATCCCGGCTATGCTCAGCACAGCGACGGGGATGAGTGCTTCATTGTTCCCAGGAGGGGGGGGGATCTCTTCTGCAAAATACGTAAAAACACAAAAGGATTCAAATTAACCTAAAAGCTGCAATGACACATGTGGAGTTGTTTTTAATGTGTGACCACGATGGAAAGAACCAAACTTACCAAAGAACAAAATAGCGCTAACTTCCCTTTACTGTTTACCAACAAGGCCTCATGACTCACGCTTGTGCAACAGCCTTTTTAGCAGCTGATCTTTTAGTTGTTTTCTCTTGGATGTTGTGTTTAAAATGTCTCCTTTCATTGAGAATCAAGACAATCTTACATTAACTGATTTCAGAACCTGATGTATCGTTGGCAAATGACAGTTGACCTTTCTATTAAAGACAAATATGAACTGAGCGGGTGATGAGCCGGCCAGTGATTTCCTGTGTTCAGATAACATCATCCAGGACTCCACCTTAATTATAAGCTGCGTTTTATAATGACAGGTTACAAGCTGCCGGTTCAAATAAGGTGCCGTATCTTTTATCTGTTCATCTGAAGGAGGTTGGAAGGTTAACTTTGGCCTCATGAGGGAATCCCAGTCGTAAAAACACGTAGATAGTAGATAGTCATATCGATGAAGAGGGACGCAATAACATGTTTTCTGTCTGCTTGTTTGCTTCTCACAAGATTAAAAAAAAAGTTTTTGGGCAGTAGAAAAGAGATCAGAGATGTTTAAATTACAAAGTCAATACAGCTTCTTCAGTCTGCCTTTGTCTCCTTCAAATCCTTAAAGAATGTCTTAAAGAAAAGCTCATATTTACCTGGAATATGAAATGTTGCGTTGTAGCCATCATTTGAAAAGCTGCAGGTGTAGTTGTTTCGGTCCGATGAGCTGACGCGTATCTGACTGATGACTTTGAACAGCTCATCCGGCGTCGACACAGAAGTGGTGTTGGGGCTGAGATTCTGGAGGTGTGCACCCTGCCACACGACGCTGGTCCCGGGGTATCCCTCAGCCTCGCAGCTCAGCAGAACCTGGCCGCCCTCTGGAGCCTTTTTAATGCGTTTCCTCACCGATTTATAAGGTGCTATGGGAGAATCAAACATGCAATAAATGTTTTTAGAAAAGCACTTTGATGCATTAGCTTAAAGGGAAAATTTAATCTACATCATTTTAGCTATGAAAGGTTTTATTTGTTTGAGCTACTGGCTGATGGAGAATGAAAGTGGAAACAGCGTGTCATTTTGTCTTAACACTGGTGTCTTTAGAATTCTTGGTGTGCACATTCAGGGATTCTTTGCTCCAATGAGTCATGTTTACCAGCAGCATTGTATCATCAGGGGATAATCTTAAGGAAAGTTCTGATAAGTGAAAAGCATTCTTTACTGAATTGAGTAAGACTAATCTCAGTTCCATTTTCAAAGTAAGTTCTGACCGCATGCAAGAACAAAGCTGCTGAGGTCTTAGCCAATGAATCTGGAATTTCTCAAACTGTCACAGACTAAGTTTATACCTGTAACAGACAAAGAAATCTCCTTATAATCCGCCCCTTCCCCGGTCTGCACCAAGCACTGGTAGGTGCCCGAGTCGTTGATCCTGAGCCTGGACACCTGTGAAGTGACAAGAGGAGAAGGATTCCTTAGACGAAGCCACATTACACTCTCTGCCCACAGTTTCATCAAGTTCTGCTATATGATTCCTCTTTCTCTCTATCCTGGGCCACGTCCTCCTCAACCCAGGCTAAACTGAAAGAGAAACTAAACTTTTTGAGTCAAAGCAATATTTTTCCACTGAATCATTAGATAACAGCTGGGTAAGATTGTCTGTCTTCTCTGCAGTGTTATATTAGTATCTGATACTATACTGTGAATAATGGGGCATAAATAAGACTTTTTAAGATTATAACATCACTTGGAGGGGGGTTAACTGGAAGTATCAATTCTATGTAAATCTGAGCACATCACTGCCACTAATCACCTGTAACTTGGCCCAGCCGTTTCTCAGCTCGTCAGTGAGAAGAGTCACACGACCCTTGAAGTCCGGGTCCTGGTTACTCAGCTTTTCCTGTCCCCTCTCCATTCTGTACACTTCCCGAACAGAGTTGGACAGGATCCAGTGCCAGGTGACCTTCGAGACAGAATCCGGATTTGATGGCACAGGCTGAAATTTGCAACCCATCACGACATCCCCTCCGAACTCTGACATGTACGAGGTTCGCTCTGCCTCAACGGTGAACAAGACTGCTGGAAGGAAACAGAAAATGTTTCAAGATTAACCTGAGTTTGGAGGCAACGTCCTTTTATGCCAACCAGATGTGTCAAATAGGAACAGAATGGCTTCCTACAGATGCTGTTGTTATCCGTGCTCTAATGACTTAACACTTTAAAAAACATACCCGAGAGACATGGCTGAAACATGACCTGCAAAACCAAGACAAGCGTCCAATCCATTTAGACCTGATGAAGAAACAGAGGGGAGTTTTACAGATGTGGAAATCTCTTGGCCATGATCATGAAGCAGGTCATTTAAGAACATCAAACCACAACAAGTGTGATCTTCAGGTCACTTATCTATTCTGTAGAAACCTTGTGCCTCACATTTTACTGTGAAATATGTCATCATGTTCCTCGTTTTCATTTGTTCTTGACTAAATAAAGTAACATTTTACTTCTGTTTGTCTGTGGATCTTAATCTCCTGGCAATGATTGCTCACTCGGCTTCTCTGGAAAATACTTTATCAGTCTTTCACACTTCTAACACTGACTGTACATAACACAGAACTAGCTATTTTTAGTGTTCCTTTCCTGCCCAAACTCTACTGACACATCACCATGTGACACATCTTAACATACTGAATTGCTTCTTTTTTTGCTGTTCTCTGATGTTTTTCTGTAGAGAGCAGAAGACTTCAAAAGAATGCATCCAATTAAAACCATGCAATCATTAATTGAAAGGTTTTGACTAAAGGCCTGTTGTGAACATACATTTCTGAAGGTTGGCTGTCTTCTACAGTGCAGGAGTGCTAAATAAATTCATTTTCATTAATTATGCTATTTCATTGATAAACTGATAAATACAAATTACATGGTTTACATACTTTGAATCAAGAAATTTGCACGACTTTTTTATGCCTTAGAAGCAAATTGTCAAAAACATATTCTAAGCAACACAAGACAAACTAGCGCTGCGAGCAGCATTGAACGGGCCCTCGCACTCCCCCCGCGTGTCGAGGCGTGCAGCTTTCGCCGTATCTGAACCGCCTTCAGGCGCGCAATGTAATCGAACCTCAAAAACACACCCAAAACAAGTCATTTCCTGTCACCACTAGGTGGCGCTATGACTGCTAATCAATATTTCTGATCAAGTGTGTTCAGGTCGGGACTCTGATCAAACATGTGAGGTTTGATGACGGTCCGACCATGTGGAGCCGATTTATAGCTGATTGATTTCTGATGGCGAATGATCAGAATGTATGGCGCCGTAACATCCAGGCCGTGTGACAAAAACTCAAATCGTTCGCAATTTAACGTCGCCCAACCCTCCTCTGTACGTGGACCAAGTTTGAAAATGTTTCGATGAAATCTCTAGGAGGAGGTCGTTCAAATACGACCCCTGGAAATCCTAAAAAACAGTGAGAAATCGCAACTTTGAACCAAAATGGCGGACTTCCTGTTGGGTTCAGGTCATGGTGCCAACTGACTTTTTTGTGCGTCTTGTCATGATACATATACGTACCAAGTTTCGTGTCTCTACGTCCAACAGGCGTTTGGGGCTCTTTTTTTCCAATTTTCTAGGTGGCGCTATCGAGGCAATTTTGAACACTCATAAACCACACCCATAAAATCTGACCATTTTCGCCGGGCCAAACACACCTGCAAATTTCCATGACTTTTTGAGCACGTTTAGGCCCCCAAAAAGGCGATTTAACTTGGGCACTAAAAAGAATAATAATAATAATAATAATAATAATAATAATCCGTACAGTTTCAATAGGGTCCTCGCACTGCGTGCGTGCTCGGGCCCTAATAATAAAACAAAACCTACAAAAATCTCCAGCCCTGGAAATTGCAATATAACTTCTATTAAAGTGTATAATTTCTGAATTTATTTAAAATAGTCTTAGTACAGTTGTTTATCAGTCAATAATATTTTCCTACCTCCTGTAGCAGGTCACGCAAGGGAGCTCGTTGTGTTGCTCATGAGATAGTTCCTTCTTCCTTCAACAAATTGG
>CAAKHC010009998.1:15680-29054 GCA_901007825.1 Macroramphosus scolopax | reverse complement strand
TATTTTTTCTCAGCAACAGCGCCCTCTAACGGCACAGGTGGGATTACATTGATGGATTGATATGTCTGCGGAGAGAGTACCGCACTACTTGCAACGCTATCTGAAGCGGGACAACACTGATGGACGTCGGATCAGCAGTGTGCGGCGCCTGCAAACAGCGGAAAGCAGCTGCACGTTATAAAAGATGCAGTGTCAAAAGGCACGGAGTTAAAACTCCCCACCGCCAAACCCAACTCCTCCTCCTCCTCCTCTCCAACGGAACCACAATTTTTTTCCGTGTACCATTTTCTTCACATCAAAACTCTTATTTGTTTAATCTCATGAATTTAAATCTTAACACAAGGCCACCAAGCTTCATGTGGCATCACATCCACATCTTTTAAAAATATATGTAATGTATAAGTATGCCCCGGAGGTTAGAGCCCTGTGAGTGCGCTCTTTAGGACAACATAGCTGCGGCTGTGGAAGAAGCCCATTATAGAGACACATGTGATCCGTCATATTCTCACAGTTCTACCATCTGAAAAGAATTACCGAGTCAGACAAACATTCACACTCACTCTCCTCTCTTTGGTACAAATCTCCCTCTGAAATAGCCAAGTGTACATTCCTGACATGGACTAGGGGGGGGTGGATCCAGGAGAGTTGGGGGAGTGGGACCTGGGTGCCTGACGTCACCCCCCCCCCCCCACACACACACCTCTCTCTCTCTCTCTCTCTGTCCATCTCCCGTGTTTCCTTGCCTGCATGGTGAGAGAGAGAGAGAAACAGAGAGAGAGAGAGGGAGGGAGGGAGAGAGTGAGAGTCCCAGCCACCCCACACTCTCCAAGCACAACCACAGTCTCGCCACGTTCAATTCAATGGAGACCTAACGAGCACAACATAGAAAACATAACAGAGCGGCAGAGATTATTTCGTCCACGCATCCCGTGCGTGTTCTTCCTCCCCTCGCCTCGCACCCCCCCACCCCGCCGCCCCCCCGAAGATCGACAACACATCGGTGATGGACAACTCGTGGAAAGAGCAGAAATAAGAGCAAACAGAAGAAGAAGAGGAAGAAGAAGAAGAACCCGATAGCGGATTTTTTTTTTTCTTCTCCCCTCTTTCCTCTCCACGTTTATTTTTATTTTTTTATTTCCCAGGACTGGACTGTCATTACTGGATGTAAAAAGAAGAAAAAAAACTTCTCTCTGCCTGAAAGAAAAAAACAGAAGAGTTTCAAAGTGATCGCAAAGATGGTGATAAGGTAAGATCCACCTGGGGAGTTCGGAGCTGGTGACGGTGAAGTCGCTGCCGCAGTGGTTTCATGTGTGCGAGGTTTCTCACGAAGTTGCTTCACAAACACACGCGAGCCGCAGCCGGTTCAACACATTTGGACTCATCGGATCGAAGACGATTCACCCAAACATCCATCCGATGTGTGTGTGTGTCAGTGTTTATGATCTTGAATTGCACGCAGCTTGGGAGCAGACAGCATCTCACCGAGCCTCGCGAACGTCGCCACATGAAATGCGCAAATAATTCACCGGTTTAATCTGTTTTTTTAACACCCGCGCGCGCAGCACGGGCGCGCGCAGGTGGATTATTTATGTCATCTAATCACCTCTATGTCATGATAGATGCGTTTGATAGCCGTGCCATTGTGATTGATGTGTCAGTCTGAGCAGGCGATAATTCACGCACTCCTCCTTTAATGTTTTTAACGGTAATAAAATCGGACACTTCAAACACGCTTTTATTCTTCTTCCACTTGTCTGCTTAAAACACTGCCCCGTCCTTTTTCAAACTTGTGGAAGCCTCTCCAGCGAGTCCACTGGTGAGGAATTTTCAAAGTGCATTGCTGCAACTCTCCAGAGATCCCTCATCTTATCTGTATTATTTTTAGAAACACGTTTTCTAAAGTTGTCCGAGCTGCTTTTGAACGGGGCTTTTATATAGTGTTAAAAAACAAACAGAGATGAGTCAGTCAGGAAGGCTGACTAATCTGTCAATCAGGTGGAAGTCAAGCTTTATTTCCAGTCGAGATGTGCACACCACCTGTGCTCAGTGTGCCAATTGTGCCACTAGGGGACTCTCCAGCCAGTGTTGGGGGATGCTGTGGAGATTGCCATGAAGAGAGTGTGTGTGTGTATATAACTCATATTAGGAAGTATCATGACACAAGATTCTTGGATCATCGTGTGAAGTCTTTTATCACACTGTCTAAATCAAATGGAAATGGAGGCAGTGAAGTAGGCAAATGAAGTGCTCCGAAAGGGCAAACGTGTGCTTGTTCAAGCAATCCAAGGAGAGCACAGCAAAGCACCTCGTCCGTCTTACATGTTTTACGGTTCCCCGCTCAAACAATTAGCGCTTGCCCAATTTTGACGCAGCGCAATTAAGGCTGCCACCCCGACGTTCGATTTCCAATTCTGCTTTTTTTTTTTTTTTGTGCGACAGCAGCACTCCAAAGCGGAGATAAAATGCTCGTGCACAAAAGGTGGTGCTTCGGTTTAACTGCTGCGAGCTGAAAGTCGCTGATTTGAGCAAAGTGGCTCAGGCGTGGAATAGCTGCACTGACACGGTCGTCTTCTCCCAGGGCCCCCCTCACGCTTTTCCTTTTTAAAACATCCAAAGTAAGACAAAAGCCATTTCATGAGAAAACCCTGATGTAAATTTTCTCTGGGAAACAAAAAAAAGGTGCTGGTGCACGACAGCGTTAAAGGGAATGAAAGGAGCAATGAGTTATGCTTTTTGTGTCACTCACTTGTGTGTGTGAAGGATACAAACAGTTCTGTCACGCAAGCTATTAAATTGAAAAATGATACAAAGGTTTGGAAGCTGCCTCGGAGGAAGTCCATTCTCTGCGTGCCTCCTGATCCACCCTTTTTTTTTTTTTCTTCTGCTTTTGTGCCCGGAGCTTCTTCTCTAATCATATCCCCTGTTTGCCAGTGTCTGGAAAAGGACAACAGGATATTTCCAAGACTCTGAAAAGAATTCGCAGACATAAGTTCATTGACAGAAGCGACGTGTAACGACACAGATCGGTTCAAGGCTGAATATTTCCTCATCCGAACCTGATCCCTCTCACAGTCGTATTGTTTTAGCACAGCCAAGTAGCTCTGACTCACTGGTTTTATATGCAAAAATAGAAAGAAAAGAGTGGGAAAGAACTATCTGCGAGCGCCTGTGTGTGTGAGAAGTACCTCAGGAGTCCCAAGGCCGGGGCCCCTATTACGAGCGTGGAATGGGAAATCAACACTTACGTTACAAAAAAAATTGATACGTAAACAACGAGGTCACAATTATCAGGCGCCGAGGTGTTGAAGCTGGATGAGATAGCGTGCCAATAGGTTTGTCAGCAATCACCCCCTCACTGCCTGCCCTCTGTAATCCAGTGGGTGTTTTCTATCTTATTTTGTGCCAGCGAAAGGGCCCTTAACAACTACCCACTGACTGGCAGGTCGGCTGGCTAGCTGGCAGGATGTGGTGGTTGGCGGGCGCAGGGGAAGTTGCACTGCTAGAAATAACGGAAGAAAAAAAAAAAGGTGCTTTGTATATACCGCATGAATTTATTGGTTTTGTAGCTTTTAGTTTCTCCGTGTTAATCACCTGACGTGTGCGCCTGTGCGTCGGGTGGGGAGGTGGGGGCGGCTGCCGGCCGACTACACCTCAGAGAGGCCGGCTTGATGCGTTGTGACAAATGAGAAAGCAGTTTGATTTCGCACAACACTGAGCTGCACAGCGGCATAATGAAGTGATCATGAATTTACCCTTGGTTCACTTTGGCCCCGGTCCCCCTGTGTTTTTACCCTCCATTCAATCGCTTCACTCACTTATTTACTTGGCAAGCATTTCCTCCCATAACCTCTAGTACTGCATAACTAGCGTCAAGGGTGGGTTGCTTGATAAAAACCACCGCTACGGGGCATTGGTTTTACACATAGGGAACGCTGGCGGTTTTTTATTGATATTCAAGTTGCCACCGGGTTGGAATAATAAGGAGGCCGTTTTCACGCCCAAGCAAAATCACCTCTACTGTCCATCACACTGTCAGGACAGAGAGCTGAGCTAAATATTACGAGGGCAGCTAAGCTTGTTCTTTCTCGTTTACTCTCCTTTTGTACCTCCGTCCGTCTTTCTGTCTTTGTCGTCATCCCTTCGTCCTGACTTCACTACATGTGTCTCTTTTCCGACATACACAAAAAAGACCTGTGTCACTTCCTGCATGCTTCAACTCAGTGTTGGGTACGGCCCAGAACGATACGCCTCGGGCTCTGCCTCCGGGCTCTGCATGCAGGGGAGAGCACCGGTGTGTCAGAAACAGGGAGGACTGCTTCCCCGCCGCAGCTGTCCCTCGCCTCCAGATTGGGTTTCAGCTGATATGATGGATGCCAAACGCCTGTAGCCAGTTGTGAAGACATAAAGGGGGAGGGAGTGCGCTGGTATGGATTTGGATCGGGGTCAGTGGCACTGGCGGAGGAATGGAATTCTGCCCTTGACCTCCATTTTGGACCCCCACCCATCCCGCCTCACGGCTAACAGCCTGTCACCGTTAGCACTTTGAGAGAATTAGAACTCATTAGAAGAAAGAAAACATTGAAGCTCAATAATACTGATTTCAAATGTGGACGTTTAACCAGCAGGATGAAGGTGAAGGGCTGCAGGAAAGGTACCTTGATGATGTATTTAAGAACTTCATCATGACAGTCCTGCGATCCAAAACGCTGTTACTTTTTATTTTCACTCCCTCCCCATTGTCTCGTCTCCCCTTATCTAAATTTTTTGGGAGGCTGAGAGCAGAATCCACTCAGGTTCATTTGAATAACCGGCAGAATGAGGAAATAAATGAAGAAGAAATGGAAAGGCGAGCGGCTCTGTGCATTCATGTCACACAGCTTTATCAAATTATTCCACAATAGCAGCCACACAAGTGATGGAATTTCAATTAAAATATGACAGTTTTAGAATGATTTTTTTTCCCCACTTGCACAAGAGCTAGTCGGGCTGGCTTTTCACGGGCAGGGTTTGCTACGGAGTGGACGGCGGGGAGGGTTTCTCACAGAAGACATATTTTTTTTGTCTATATTCTCTAGATATACCCACTTTTCTACTTACACCCCCTCCACCCTCCATCAAAAAAAAAAATAAGGAATGACTTAGCTCTCGCGGTATTGTTCGGAGGCACTCAGCGGTTAGAGCTTGCAGCGGGCCAAAATGGGGTGTTATGATAAAAGTCTGAGAAGTCAAAAAAAAAAAAAATGGAGCCTCCAGTTGAAAAGCTCTTTTCCAAGAACAATTATGCTACCTGCTGTGCCAAATAGAAGGGTGCAAAGAGATAAGTGCATGGCAGCGGTGCTGGGCTCAGATTGGTGGCTGGCTCGTAAACTGGGAAAGAGCAACGTATATATATGACCCTCAGGGACTGTAAACTGCGCGGGGCTGAATTTGTTGGAGGCACGCAAGCTCACAAACTCCCATGCGCTCATCCACAACCCCAAATATGTGCCGAAATAGAAATAGATCCAACGTACACGTCCAACGCTGCCGCTGCAGCCCTGCAATAAGATATAATAAGCTAATATAAGACTTTCAAGTGTTGCCCCGTTCTCATTTCCTGACACTGGCATTGGCGAGATGTGAAAATCCCATTTAAAAAGCACGGCGACGTTGACGTAGAGCAATTTCACGAATGAGGAATGCATTTAATAGCGGATGGATTTTTCATAATTCGGAAGTGTTTCCCTAATTTGCGCCATAATTCTTGAACTGACGTGTTGCAATGGGATCCGTCGCCTCCAGCCCTCCCCGGGTCTGGTTCAAACACGCATGCAAGGGAAAAAAGAGACGTAATGCAAAGGAAAGAAGGGGTCGTTGGACTGTAAATATTTGCTCTGTATTATTCCTCATTTCTCGTCCCCCCCCCCTTTCCTTTTGAATTCAAATGTAAATCCCCGCATCGCTGCAGTGTGAGGAGTCAATGTTTAAATTCTGTGTAACCCCGGCATTCTCTCTCTACTCAATCTGCAATTATAGCTAGCTGCTTTGAAGAAGCCAGGCGGAACTAAAATGACTTTTCATGTCCGGTATAATGACTGCCATTTGGAAGCAGACATGGAGAGAGAGAGAGGGGAGAGGGTGCGAGAGAGATAGAGCTACGAGAGAAAAGAGTGAAAAGAGATGGAGGGAGGGGCGGGAAGAAAGGAGGGCAATCAGTGAATGAAAATGGCTTCGGTCACCTTTGGTTCTGACCAGACGACCCAAACCAGATGGATCCACCACATTTGGATCTTTTCTTCCCTCCCTTTGCGGCTCAATGGAACTTATTTCCACCCTGTGTGCCCACCTGACTTCCATTGGTCTCCATTCACTTACCATCAACGGAAGCTTAGAGAGACTCCATCTATTCTCTTTAGGTCGGGCCTCCGCCGCCAAAGGCCAGAGCCGAGTGTCATCACCTGGGCTAGCAGCTGGCTATCTCTTACACTTCCCCCATTAATGAGGCCAGACAGTCGGGGCTGAAGTTTTATTGAGGCTGGATGCTGTGTTGGTAATCTATTATTTAGACTCTTGTGGGGAGTCTAGTCTCAAGAATTTCATGCATGCATTTTGCAGAGCAAATGTTCGCCCGGGGGGAATACAAGGCTCTGTGTGGGAACGAAATGAGTGGGTATTAGACATTAATGTGAGCTGCAGTGTTTCCTTTTCCTGTCTATTTTAAACTTGCCAAGACCTGAAAAGAGCTTTTTTTTCATCATACCCCGAATAGGAATGCTGCTCAACCAGATGTGCTTCATTGGCGCTAGCAGCGCTGACAACTCCATTGGAGGCTCGAGCCATCTTTTTCGGCTCTTTCATTCAGTGTCTCGTCCCTTCTTTCTTCCTCCCTTTTATTCCTTTTTTCCCGTTGGGGTGTTTTAGCGATGACAGATGAAGGTTGCGCTCGCGACTTCAAACAGCTGACACAGAAGAACGAGTTTATCTTTCCCTTCCCTTTTCATGTATATTTTAAGAGCTGTTTCAGAGGGGTTTCGGAGAGTTGCATCACACTGTTACAGATAACACGGCGTAGACAGACCTTGTTTATATTTAGTCAAGCCAGGAGACGACATGACCCAACCATTGTATTTATAGACTAATACCAGTGTCTTCATTTTCTTAGGTGAGAAGGGCTGCCCGCTAATACCCCCTTTAAAGTGGTCTGACAGCCCTTTTTTATGTATGTCACACAAATCAGCAAAAAAAAAAAGGCGACGAGGCATCCGCTGACGTTTATAGCCCCATTTGGAAACTAGCTATATTTGGAGTTGTGTACACGCGAATCTACCGGGAGATGAGACGGCAGCGGTTAAACATAGAAAGGCCGTTTTAGCCCGAGCGGTTAGGCAGACTTGGGTTACTGTTAAATGAAGTTCATGCAGGATGGATCGCGATACCGCGAATAGCTCGGAGGGATGGATAGCATTCGTAGGCTACGCCTGAAGTCAACAAGTGACTCATGCGACGCGCATCCACGTCGGGTCGGTTTAATGTCGAGATGCTTAACGCAAATCCTTCACACTCACATTTAAAGTCAACTATCATTGAGCGACCTCTGCTAGAAAGATCTAAGTCCATGTGAGGGTTCAGGGCGGCGTAACCCAACCTGCCGCTCTTTATCTTCCGCCGAGCATCACCTTGTCCTTGCATGTGTTCTTCTGTCAATTCACCCTAAAGAAACATTCCACGAGAGCTTTAGTAACCGGACACCGTCGTGTCTTGTGTGTGCGGGACAGCGGGGAAGTGAGAGTTTGTACGTGGGGATCGGAATGCATAAGACGAACGGCTAAAGGCTTCGTGCTACCAGGGTTACGTTACCTAAAGCAAGAGTGAGATTAGGTTATATATTCGGTTTGAAAGTGGATGTCATCACCTTGTGCATACGTGACTATGGACAGGTAGGGGGGGGGAGTTAGATGAGGGGATGATAGGGGAGGTGAATGATTCCAAGGTGATAGAGAGGGAACAAGAGAACAAGAAAACAAGGGGAATGAGGGCCGGACAGAAGATACGTTCTCTTACGGACGTATCTCAGAACCTCCAACTGTAGTTAACTGACTGGCAAAACGCGTCATTCCAGGTTTTATTTAAAGAACAGATCACATCTTAGCACGTTACACCAACCTCCTAATGCTTCTGACACTCCGAGAAGACTGCGTGCTTTGTGTTGTCCCTTCTAACATCACACAAGCCTATTCAAAGGTTCTTTCGGGACGCACAGCAATCCCTTTCCTTGCACTTTCTTCCGCTGTCTCTCTCCCATCTTCCCACCCTCTGCTGTTATTTGGAAACCGTCCTATTGTGATAAGCTAAACACAAAGCTGTGAGGAGCATGTCCTGCACTGGCTGCTAGACATATTGTTGTCTTGCTCCTCCGCTTGCACTGCCAGCCTGCAGAACGCTGTACCCGGGAATTAACCCCTGCTGCTGTTTCATTCGTATTGTGCAAATGTTTTGCAAAGGCCGGTCCAACAGAGGCATTCGGGCGGGGGGGGAGGACTGCAAATGTTGCCAAATTACTGACAGCTTTTCCCAAGCATACAGTGATTGTGTTAAACAGTTAAGTATCTCTTGCTTGTGGGCAACCTTCAGGGAAACAAAAGGTCTTTTCGTCAGCTGACGTGCAAGCAGGAAGTCAAATAAAGGAGAGTGTAGTTCACCGCTCGGGACGTTACTACATTGTCACAGTTTGTGACCTTTCCCATTTGTTCTGACAGGCCGGGGTTTCTCTCTGTCAGTGATTCTTCCGTTTCTTGTCCTTTTTTTTTTTTCATATCTGCCATCTGCAGTGACGGCGTGACGCCACAGCTTCCGTGTCATCGCTGACAACACACACTCACACACACACAGAGGGACTAGACAAGAGAGAGCCGAGCGGAGTAGAGAGCTCACTCCATCCTTTAATTGTGCCTCTGTGGGTCTCGGTGGACTTCATTACCCCGGCATCTCTCTTGTTTGCTCTCGGAAACATGTAAAAAGTATTTGTGGTTTTCTTTTCAGTCGTCCGCAGCGGCATGAAAGGCTTCAGTCGGGCTTGTCAACATTTCTCTGAGTTTGCAAAGCCGAGGATGTCACTGCAGCAGGAGAGTTTTGATGATTATTTGCTGTGCTAATAGATTTAGTGACGTATATAAACCTTTATAGACAGAACAGAGCAGCATTCCTCTTAAATGCTAAGAAATACATAAAAAAGATCTTTTAAAACGTCTCCCCTGACTGGTGACATCATTAATTCTGTGTGTTTGTGAAGATAACACCCCCCGTTTTAAACAAATTTAAAGATAAACTCCACATTGCCACATTCAGCTCCTTCCGTCGAGGTAATTTTGGACTTCATTAAATCCAAAGGCTGAAGAATCTACAGCATCTCGAACATAAAAACTCAGCAGGAGAGGTGATTATCTTTGGAAATTAGCTCACTCGTTTAAAAGGCTGCGTGGATGAAGATGCCGGCGTTCAATGGAAGCCTATTATTTCAAACGACTCTCATTAAGCCGTAGTGAAATAAAGCAAGCTGTGGAAGCAGTGAAATAAAATCTTTAGACCGGCTGTGCAGAACTCGGCGGCGGTGAGCTGCGCTGTCTTCATTAAGAGCCCTGACGTCAGGGGTGAGAGGCAGAAAATGACTCGGTGTAAAAGGGGAAATTGTATGCAGCTGATTTCCACCTCTTGTGCTCTATAGGGGGGGTTATTTGGTGTTTGTGCTCGTGAGCTGAGGGAACCGACAATACAGACTGAGGCTAATTAGTGACTTTATTAAAATGCATAACATCGAGGAGTCGCAGCTGATGATCGGGATGAGTAACGTGCACGGCGAGCCAGCTGATTGGTCGAGCCAGGCTGTTCGCTTCTATACGAAAACCACATGCTGTCCCCTGCAAACACGTCTGCATACGTCCCTTCCAGGTAGACGTTGTCACAATAGCGAGCGCGGCTCATCAGCTAATAGCATAGATTGCAACAGATAGTGTCATCGACCTCCTCCTCTCTCCTGGTAACCACCTTTTTTTTTTTTGTTGTTGCCCAAGACGTGTGCATCAGGAGCCGATTCAGGTCAAAGCCATCGATCACTCAATCATTACTTTCTCCATCATTACGTACCAGTGCACAAATGGATCGGCGGTGCTTGGTGTGCAAATCGTAAAAATAAAAGACATGATACCTTCTGGCTTATTGAGTGGGTTTATAATTAAGATGAAAGTAGATAATGAATCATGCACAAAGCAACAGAATCTTACTGGCTTCAGATCAACCTCCAGGGCAGGTTTAATGTGGGTCAAAGGGGGATGTCTTCATGCTAGTTTGCATGAGCTTTGTCTACAAAATAAAAGCCCGTTTTTTTTAATACAAATATAAGAGATTATTGCAAGACAGAATGACAAACGGATGCAGCACAGCCCAGCACCGAGGGACTGAACAGCATCTGGACTTCATTTTTATTTATTTTTTTTCCGCCCCAAGATCCATTTCAAGTGTTTAACACCAGGGGAGCACATTTAGAGGAATCAGGGAAGGAGAGAGATTAAATGGACTTCATTTGCATCTCCCGCGAGCTTTTCCCTCGCAGTCTCCCTCCTCCGTTTATTTATCACAATGGCCGCAGGTGGAAATCAGATGGCTGTCAAACAACCTCTAAATTGAACAAGATTCTTGCAGACAAACACACACACACACACACACATGGACACAGCAGACATAGTGTTTCCCAGTGTATTACCGCTGTATGATAACCTCTGCTCACAGATTCATGTGCTGTTGGGCCGGCGCCCTAAACATCAGTAACCTGTATGAAGTGATGGAACGTCCACATTAAAATTCGATCTCCTGCATCAGTACATCCACTGCTGGTCAGGACAGCAACTATAAATTGCCGGCCATTATTTTCGATTAACCACGCTGACACTATGGCCCATCACATTTCTTACCATTTCCAGCCGCTGTCACAGTGGCGCCATATTTTCCAGCACTGTTTCATTTTCAGTTTGTCCCCCGAAAGCATGATAACACAGACCGGCGAAAACCTCGGGACACAAGCCGCCAGGCGATCTTATTATTAATGGCAGCGCCGCGATAGCGGCAGCCATCTACGTCCTCGGCCGTATCTCGATCTTCAGGCACATCCTTCTCCAGGGCCTGGAGAGCAGAGGCGTCATATCGGGTGCGAAGGGGCATCGGCTTGGCAGTTTATCATCGATACACTGGGAAAGTTTAATTCAAGGTATTGCAAGAACAACAAAACAGGCGTTTAAAGGCACAGAACAGGTGTCTCAGACTGAAGTCCGAGAGCCGATGCAAAGACCGTAAACAGCCGTCTCCAAGGAATCGAACATGCCAAAGTCCAGCGTTTAGGACGCCCGTCCACTCTTACACGGATTGTCACATCACACACTGACGTCATCTTACTTCCTTCTTTCTTGTGGTCATAATTACCGAGCACGCCGGACGGCTTCCGTCATGTCAACATCAATAAAGGCTTGTAGGTCTTTTTTCAATCCTCACGGTCATTATCTCGGCCACCGCGTTATTCACCAGAATCCTAATTGTCTAACATTAAATTTAAACGCACTCACGGACAGATGACGTTAAAAGATTTAATGTGGCTCGAACGAGTTCAGAAGGGCAAAAAGCACCAAAAAAACAAACAAGCGAAAGCAACCCGAGCGTCTCGGCTCTTGTTTTGACAGGAACAAATTGTTGTGTCTGTGCGTGCAGTCCTCTTTAAGTTCTTAATGAGTTTATTGGTAATCAATACGCCTTTTCTGATCCACCGGCATGTGACACCGA
This sequence comes from Macroramphosus scolopax, assembly GCA_901007825.1. Taxonomy (NCBI): domain Eukaryota; kingdom Metazoa; phylum Chordata; class Actinopteri; order Syngnathiformes; family Centriscidae; genus Macroramphosus; species Macroramphosus scolopax. Next base: position 17,252 of record CAAKHC010009998.1, on the reverse strand, counting down.
GGCCGTGACCCGAGAGGAACCTTTAGACGGCGGAATTGAGCGGCCCTGGTGAGGATTGGTAGTCACTTGTTAAAGGAACGTTCCGAGGTTTACCCGGACGAGAGACAGAGGAAGAAGAGGATGCAACCGCTGCATGGATGTTCTCAAATGTAATAACTGGGAGGTGCAGTAGGTAGTTATCTGATGTATTTCATGTCATGGGTGAGGAACTCCTCTCCTCGTGATTCTCTTAGCATTCTGCTGATACATTGGGCGTATTGTGATGGTATTCGGCCTCTCGGCGGGGGGTCGAAACAGTTGACCCAACCCCGGATAGCTTTCAGTCTGCCTGCAATGATTTTATTCAGCCCCACTCAGTAGAACAGCAGGGTGTGACCCTGGTCGATGTGGCACTGCCAATGCGGATCCCATTGAGAAAAAAAAACCCGAGGCCCATTCAGACGCTCCGATCGAGGGCGCCGGATGTTTTGGATTCACGCCGCTGAGCTTCTCTACATTCAACAGTCGAATCAATCTGCTTAAAAAAAAAGTTTTTCTTGCTTGTAAAGTGGATTCAATGGACCCCGAATCTGAGCTCTGCTGTCCCTTTAACATCTAACCCCGCTATCGTAACTCGGATCAAACGCGACTTCAGTAATTTAGCTTTGACACAAAGCAGAAAGGAAGGAGAGAAGAAAAAAAAGGAGGATATCTGGATAAATGAAAAACATTTTCGGGGCCAGCAGCCAGACTCCAGTCAAGCATGTGAGCTCGATAACGCAGAGCGTATTGATCTGCTAAGTTATTCATTATTTGTTTTGGATGTAGAGAAAAGTTCTTTGGAAAATGATTCCCGGCGTTCAGTTCAGATGCTGAAATAAATGGTTTGACAGATCATCAATGACCACAGAATATGATAGTAAATGGCCAGATATTGATTTATTTCCCAATGCCCCCCCTCACACACACACCCCCCTCTCTTCTTGTGAGCAGTTATGCTTAAAGCACTCGCCCGTGTATTGAATTTTTTGTCCTGCCTGCTTTCAAACGTGAAAAAAAAAGAGGATTTATTTTGTCCTGCCGCCTGAGTGATGCTTATAAAGAGAGCGTGGATTCGACTGGATGAATGGAGATGGAGGGAGGATATACATCACACTGTGCTTAATATCTCTCATGTCAACAGACAGCCTTGCCGCTGGTAATATGCAAGCGTCGAGGCCCTCGAACTGCAGAAATGGCAGCTTTGTTTACTGCCTTCGAAAATAAATGGCCGGGGCCCCGCTGTCACTCACAGATGGCACTTCCTTTTTGAAGGAAAAAAAAAAAAAAAAACGCAGACCCAGTGACTCGTAATAATGCGCTGGCAAGGCGGCAGCCATTTTGCACAACCTCCGGAGGCGCTGATCGTCACAGAGAGGCGTTGGCATTGTCTTGGCACCGGCCCGACCCCGGGCTCCGAGTAGTAAGTGATAGCCAAGCTGTAGCTTGTCAGGCCTGACGCGAATCACTTTTGACATCTGTCCGCGCCGACTCTCGTCCCTGATCTGCGGCAGCCCCCCCCCCCCCCCCCCCCCCCCCCCCCCCCCCCCCCCC
>CAAKHC010009984.1:8446-19974 GCA_901007825.1 Macroramphosus scolopax | reverse complement strand
CCCTGTTATCCCCTTAAGGGCTGCTTCTGCTGCTTTAAATAGTTCCTTCAGGGGAAAATTCAGCTCATCAGTATAACTTGAATCAGTGGGGGGCCGTGGTCGACACATCCAGGCACAGATGTCTGTGCATGTGTGTGTGTGTGTGTGTGTGTGTGTGTGTGTGTGTGTGTGACACGTGAGAAACCCAAGCAACGCTGTTCGACATTCACTGATATGTTGTTTTCGCAGCTCCTCTGTGTCTCTCTGTCAATCTGCCTGTCTTCAAACCCCCGGCCTCGAAAAAACACAGTAAATTGAGCCGTCAGAGAAATAAATGACAGCAGTGATCAAACCAAAAAGCACAGGAACTCTGTCCTTTAATCAGAGGTAACAGCCCAAGGTCCTCATGAATCTAAAGGCAAGAATGTGAAGTACTGAGGCAGTCCCAATGATTATCCCTCTCCTCCTTCAGTTCCTCCTCTGTCCGCCTGCTTTTCCACTTCCCCTCCTTCTCCTTTCCATCTTCTCCACCCACCTCCTCCACTTCATGCCATCACACCCAGTGATGAAGGATATCTCAAGCACAGAACACTGTTTACTCAGTCTAAAAATAAGATGTTAGCCAAATAGCCCATGCACGCCTGACATGTCGGGCGCAGCAGTTTGCATTCATGTGTGAGCATGTTTCTGTATTAGGGATCGGCAGGGTCATCATTTAGGTCCTGAGTATATATCTATTCCAAAGAGACATTTTCCAATGAAGGACAGGAGCTCCTGTGTCTACTAGTCATTTCCCATGTGGCATGGTGTCAGTCCCCTCACTTCTTGCGTCTTCTCCCCACTCACCCCTTCTCTCCCACTGACGGTTGGTAATATAGCCAGGGATATTCTTAGATTCTGTGTCAGGCCTGTCTCTGGGGTGCAGTCAAGAGGTCTCGGTTACACACACACACGGACACACATGCACGCAGGTGTCTTAAGACATCTCTATTTGATCTTTAAGCCCTGTAACTCTGAAACCAACGTGAGGCCCTCTAAGTACAAGATCGTATTCCCCCACAACTGAAAACACAATTAACGGAGTGGTGATAATTTTTCAAATTAAGAGATTACACTCTAAATCTTCTGAACCGCTATAATTGTATCATCTGCGCAATTTGTCTTAATCATCAGTGGAAATTTTTTTTAAATGTAGCATGTCTTTTGTACCAGAAAACAGAAGACGAAATTGTCCTGCTGTTTCAGCTTAAACATTTAAAATAGTAATTATATGTGTGTGCTCCTGTCCTGTAATCACTGTGGCTTGTCTTCATATCCTTCAATGGTCTAATTGATGGGTTGGGGTTGTGATGTTGATGGTAATACTTAGGGTAAGGGTTCAGAGAAGGGTTAAAGGTCAAATGATGTAGGTGAATTTGTATCTGTGAGCGAACTGCCTGTGTGCATCTATGTGCTTGTAGAGCTTCACACTTCCTGTAAAGAGAAAAGGCAAAGCCGCCCCTGTGACACAATTTACTCTCCATTCGACCCTGGTAACCCTAGCCTCTTATTCTCCCTGACAGGTTGATGTTGGTAACTCAATCCACATTTTAGACAGAATGTGTGTGACTTGCGTCTTCTCTGTATGACAAATGTATTAATCCCATCACAGTATGTGTGAATAAGCCTTCGTTAGTGAGACAGTACCACCTGGCTTTTGGTGGCAGTTATGAGACCTCGCTCTCATGTAAATCCTGAGGTAAGCGTCTCAAGCACATAGCACTTCATAACAAGGGCATTACCTTACAGACCACACGCAAGATCGGCACCCAGCTTAAGTCTGGCTGTGCCTGTCAATGTGTCTCTGTGTGTGGCAGAGAAAGAAGGAGGAAGGTCTGGGTTAGTGCTCACTGCTCACTGCAGCTGTCCTACCAGGATGCGGACCCAGCAATACTGCACCGATCCAGGCATCGTCTCAAACATTACACACAAGAACACTGTGATAAACTGCCCTCTCTGTGCTGTGTTTGCTTATACATGAATAACATGAGAGGCACTGCGATGGAAGCTTTGGTATGTTCCCTGACTAAGGTCCATTCTGTCTCATAACACAGCCTTTCACCTCGAAGAGGCAATAGTGAGTAACTAGTTTTTATCAGCAGTAACTCTACAGATGTCTCAGCTCCTTCTTCCTCCTTGGCTCCGGCCATCCTACGGTGGAAACTCATTTCAGCTGCTTGTATCCGCCATCAGTGTCACTATCCAAAGCTCAATGACAGTTTACCTGACATGCCAGCTGGCTTGCTATACAGAACCATCTGGGATTTAATCCTTGGAAACTAGTTGGAAATGACAGCTTCTTGCTGTTGTTACACCTAAAATAAACATTGATTGGTGTGAGACACCACAAGCGGCTAGCTCGAAGCCCTGCAATATGGATTTCGATGTGAACTCGTGAATCTCATCAGCATCCAGCTGCCCCGGCTCCAGTTGGGAGGTAAATCGACTGTAAAATTAACAGCATCGTCTTCTGGCTTAGCTCTTTCTTCACCACAAGAGATCGCCTGTCTACCTCCAATCCATCAAGACCCCGGGATACTTGAACTCCTTCACTCCATAGCTTATAAAGGTAGCTCATTGTACAACAATTCACATTACAGACTTTGGAGAATGACGTGCTAGTTTACTGTCAAAGTTACAGAATGCACCTTTAAAGAAAGACTGAAGTATAAGATTTACTGGTTAAAAGCCGATCAATCTTAACTTGAAAAAGACTTGCCAAGATTTACAAAATGATGTTCTTTCCTCACGTGTTCATTTTGACACATCTGCCCAAGCAAAAGAAACGCCAGTGTCTCTTCTCATGCATGCACATGCAGACGGACTGTAGGACTCACACATATATTGGCAATTTGTGAGTGACAGTCTTTTATGAAATGGGATGCTGGCCCAAATTCATTCTACCATATGTAACTGGCCCCTGCATTATATGATCAACAAGATTGTCAAATCTGAGACACATTAAAAAACAATTAATGTACATCTAAGATCAATTGCTCATCAGTGTTCAGTGTGCAGCTGCAGGCTGGAGGTCAAGCTTGTTGCACAGTGCGTATCTACCACTTCTTGGTTCAGTGGTTGGGTAAGACTCTGCAGTCTTTTGCTCTGCAGCAGAGCTCTAATGCTGCGTTCCTGGTGGTTAATGGTCTCCCAAGAGCCTGCTCCTGTTTTACTGCCCAGCCTGTGGGAGGGAGGAAGGGAAAGAGTGATGGCGCCTGAGGGAAAAAATATAGCCCGGAGAGAGAAAAAAAGGGGATAAAGGATAGCGTGAGTTAGTGGATGAGAGGAGGGAGGAATGATGGCATGATGTAAAATGGGAAAGAAAGAATTTGACAAGGGTAAAAAGAAGCAGAGGGACAGGGGTTGTGGTGTGAGACATGGTGTAAGGTGACCCAAGCCCTGGAGCCAGTCTCCTGACTTTTGATGATGGATGAACTGTTCAACAGCCGACGTCTGAGTACTGGACCAAAAGACTTGTCATTTATCCACACAAAATCCCCAGGTAGAAAATATACATTTCTGCTGAGAACAGAACTGTGTACGAACTAGCCTTTAACTAAACTAAACGAGTGATACGTCTATATGATCTAAAAAGTCTTTGCAGTTTCCAGCTCAGGGAGAAATGTCTGTCTCTGAAAGCAGTAATGTAACTCAGGCTGTAAGCACTCACCATCCTCACTTGAGCTATTCATTTCACACATTTTTGTATGTGTGTGGCGTATGGTTGTATTTCACTATTTTCTGTATGCAGCCTCAAATGTGCAAAGGTCAAACATTAAGTTCAGGGTCACTTTCACACCCATCAATCACAGACAGGGCTCCGGTTTTGAAGTACTGCCTCTGCTTCTTCGCAGTTTTCCCCCTTTCAGGACAGATGTGGATGCGATTCATATAGATGTTTATGTTGAATGTAACAGTAACAAAGTATGTCCCTTAATCCACACACTCAAGAACAACAGATAGATGTCCCTATCAGCAGGACAACATCTTGACGAGAGCTTTTTTGTACTTCAACATATACATTTGTTGTTTTGGGGCTGTTGTAAAAAATGCCTGATTTTGCTCTTTTACTCTAAATGATTGTGTAGCTAAAAACTATCAGTAAGTTAGGTTGTACTTTAGTACCTCGAGTCCTGAGACCCACACAGAAGCAACGTCAATGCAGTTATATATAGAGTCTGTTCACCCCACGCTCTGCTTTGGTGGTAAATGGACCTAACACAGATTCATTCTACAGCTTACTTGACCTGTTTTCACACCCAACAACTCCTGGGTTCTTTCCTTCCCATGTCCATTTTCCCATCTTTTAAATCCCTTGTTTTTGGTTAGTGGTTTGGCTGAGTGCTGGTGGTTGAATGGAAAAATTAAAAGCACATATAAATATCAGCCTCATATATTAGTTCCTCGCTGTCATGGTTGCTTCTCTTGATTTCTTTTACATATCAATATGTGAGTAAAATAAGAATGTCGGACCATGATCGGCTTCCAACCTATTTGTTATTTCACGAACCATGCTGACGCTGTCAGCGACAGGGTGTACATGGACATCGTCACAGTTGTGAGTGCTGGCTGAGGGTTTGGCAGAGGTCAGAGCTGTATTGACACTGTGGTCATTGTCCTGAGATGGCTGACCACTCATTTCCTCTCACTAACCAGGTGCAGAGGCCAGACGAATGACCTTCAAGGGGTCTGTCTGACCTGCAATATGTCGTGTGTGTGCACATTTGTGCGTCTGTGAGTAGGATCCCTCACACAAACACCTTTGAACATTTAGACCTGTATTGTTAAGTGCTTGTGATTCCAACTATTGCTAATCAGATTTAGGACTATAGGATCGTTCAGATGATGTTATTAAAGTTACAGAATGTACATGAAAGTGCGATATGTGTTAATTTGTGAATGCTGAGATCTATGATCCACACTAGGTGATCCCCTCCAAAGTCCTGAGAAAGTCCAGCCCGGTTTCTCCACTTCTATTCCTCCTCCTTTCTCTACAGAGTTAAATTACAAGGTGTTTTTATTTCTTGTTCTTGGTCGAACCTGGTAACCATGTGGAGGTCCTGCTGTGTAAATCAACACCTTGTCGCACACACTAACTCATGGCCACCTGTGACTAGATGGCCAGAGAAAAGAAACCGGTGGAGTCAAATGAAAACTGGACAAAGAAAGAGAGAAAGTGAAAAGGACTCCGGTAGTTCCTTGTTCTTCCTTTTTGTTACGTGGTTCGCTCATCCTATGACTCATTAGTGACTCTAACAATAAAGGTGCCAGGAGACACTTTCCACATCACTCACAAACATGCACATGCAGACACTTGCCTGAAGTGTCACAAACAGCTGCTGCCCCACCACAAGTGAAACAATAAAGAGGGGTGACAGATGATGATGTGAGACCAGCGTTTACAAATGCTTCACGTATGAAGAGGATGTTTCCAAAAAACAGATGTTTGGGATGAGAACATGCTGGATGTCTGTCTCACCTAATAATCATACATTTCAACTAAATGTTAATGAAATGAATAACCAACACTTAAAAGGGGACAAAACCCTCCCTGATTCAGGGGGGTACAACTATTTAGGGATAATCTGTATTCAAAGTGAATGTGGATGAGAAATAGTCTCTTACTAGGACCTCCACACCTGAACTGCTCTGTCCAATCCAATATTCATATCATTATAAGAAACTCTGCATAAGGAGACAGGTTGGGCTGGTGGTTGGGTCCAACAAACACCAGACTTTTCGGCAGGAGATGAGCGATGGATTCCCATTTGCAACAAGAAGTCGGGACTGAAGTCTCATTTACAATATGAAGACAATTGACAGAGTAATTGACAAACTGGGATTAAAACGGGTCATTTTTCTGACTAGATTCCCTGGATTGTTTTTCCTTTCTCATCAGATGCTGAAGCAACACGCACCATGATCTTTGAAGCAGTGCTGTTTTTGTCGAAATCTCTGTTTGACACCCAGATTTTCCTTTTTTTTTTTTTTTTCTCTCTCTCCAAGGAATCAATAATTGTTAGCAGTACTCCTGGACATACCTCCCTAAAGCTCCACATCTTCTAGAGTCACCTACAGTCCATGCAGTTGTCAGTCCAGTGCAGGTCCAGTTACCAAACATTTCCTTCTCAGGTTGGAATAATAAATAGTGAGGCTGGGCAGGTCAGATTAGAGAGACTGGTGTGTATTTTCATACAGCTGAAGACAAGGGCAGCATACTAACACTCTAATGCCCTACAGATGGTTCCACTCATTTTAGTCCAATACAGGACGTACACTCTCTCTCCATCCTGGCTACTTGATATGCTAAAGCCTGACCAGAGCCCTGATATGACTGCGTAGACTATGTGGGAGGATTGACTCTATGCAGGAATTCGTTAGGGATTTACAAAGAGGGATAATGATCTGCCTGTCATATTCTGCACAGCATGTCTGACTGATTCGGGCTGTTGAGTAAAATAAAGACATGGTTAACCGCTGACAATTGCTGGGTAACATTCAAGGAAAAGTTCAGAGTGATGGAATCATGAAGATCATCAAGAAATTATACACTGTCAACAAGTCTTGTAGAAGAAAACAGTCTCCAGTACAGGTGTATGTCTCAAGAAAAACATTTTCTTTCCAGACTGACACCAAGACAGAAATCCATCCAGAACAAACATCCTCTCTTTCCGTGATTATAACTTGCAGCTGCAACAAGTCCAGGCAGCTTTCTTGTGGGATACGTCCAGTTGATTTTGGAGATGCTAAATAACCATCAAGTGAATGATGAAAATGAAATACTTTGTATAAAGAGAGGCTGCAGATATCGGACTGCAGTGAAGGATTGTTTGAAAAATAGCATTTTCTCTGTTCATTTTCCATGTTGGCTATTTGATGTACTAAAGCCTGACCAGGACCTCTGATCACGACTGTGTGAACATTCTTTGGGAAGATACTTTATAAAACAATTCGTAAGGGATTTACTGTGCTACATAATAATCTCCTTGTCTTAGTCGACAATGTGCACACAATAGATTTAAATCGTTTGACTGTGTAGATTATAACTGGAATGTCTATCGAAGGGCAATTTCATAGAAGTCATCCCCTCAAGCTCTGTTGCTTAAATCAAACATCTCTGCAACTTCATTTATGTAATTGCGATGCTGCCCTTATAACGTTGTCAGGGTGTCCTCTGTGCATTGCTCTTTACAATAGAATTCAGAGAAATGCCTAAAATGTCAGAACCCTAATATGCCGGAATACTTGTAAAAAGTATTTACCAGTCAATGAATGCTGATACGACAGAGTATCGAAAAATTCACATTTACATGATAAACAGAAACATTCTGTTGAAATCTGTTGAATTTAAAAACATTTCATCTTTTCATAGCCGGCTTAATGATGAAAAATGTTATTTTTATTGCTCAAGCGTGTCAAATTTAGGCTATTAAGTTTAATTTTCAGCTGGTAAACAATATGACTTGGTCTACTGCTCTACTGTTGTAAGCCACTAATCATACTGGGGCAGGATAACTGTTGTTTACCAAATTCCCCAATATACACATAATTATCTCCAAAGATTTCTGACAGTCTCATGGCTCTCATGTTCCTTGAATTTAATTAGACTCACAGTCTTTTGTTCAGGGTAAATTATTTGAAATTAGATTTTGTTGATGAAACAGGTCATGCCTCAGTTCAGCCATTCATCATGTACTTTATTTTATCATAACAAAGACACTCACTTTCAAAACAGACAAATTATTCCAGGAAGTTTTACGTAACACTATTAGATCAAGCCAGTCCGTCTGGTTTTGTCCTCACTGGAAGACAGTAAATACAGAAGATGGAGGTGCTTAGTAGCCTGGTAGACACACACACATGCATTCACAGTATCCATGTCGTTCCCATACATCCCAGGACCACAGCGGCAGGCAGTCCCACTCCATCAGAGGGTAAAAACACAGAAAGTAAATGCTGCGTGCTTGTGGTTTTTAATTTAGTGTTCTGACAGCCATCCAATAGTCGTGCGGTGACAACTTTACGGTCGTGGTGAGCACAGCCTGGGACAGGGACCAGGACAGACAACCCCCCCGCCCACACACACACACACACACTGAAACTTTAATCAGGATGTACTGAAATACTACTGCAGATGTTCACCATTCATGTTGGCACGTCACATGTTATATTGATATAACAGAGACATTGATTATGTATTGAAAACATTTCTATGAATTAAATTTAGGATATTGTTCCCCTCAAAAGAGACAAATTACAGTTTTTCTCACACACAGTATGCCAAGTCGGAATGGGCTGATGTGGTCTCTGTAATTTCCTGTTTCAGAATGAAATACTTCGTTTCCTGGGCAAGACACCAGTTACAGCTCGTAGTGTACTGGCTGCCAGTTAAGTAGTGCTGACTACATGATATGTGAAAAGGGTAGATTGTTAGTCTAATTGTTAGGTTGATTGTAACCTTTACTGGGTTTCAAATGTGATCCTCTTACACACTCGGTCACACTTCCTGCATGAATGAGTCACGGGTGAGTTTTTTCTTCATTAGCTGGATCTCTGATGTTTGTATCACAGCATCACGGATGTGTCCTCTCTCCAGAGGGACACATTCACATCTGTGAATCCCCACCTACACCCTGTATCTCACTACACGTATCTCTCTGTCTCTCCCTGTCTTGCTCTCACTCTTTTGCCAAATACGGCACACTCGATGATTCCCCACAGAGGCAGGCAGCAGACGGGCATGCCCAATGCCAGCCCTTGTCCTCCTCTGAGAGTGGCTGACGTCATCGCTCTTCTCCCAGGTGATTCTGTGAAACACATCAACACTACTCACAAATATGCTTTTTCACATTACACACACATAATCACGACTGTGTTTATGTTCGAAAGATGGCGAGAGAGAGAGAGAGAGAGAGAGACAGAGAGAGAGAGAGATAGGGAGATGCTAATCAGTTTTCGGCAGATGGTAGAATGATAGTGAAGGACAGATATTACTGCTCACTTAAACCTGCTGTTACTCCAACCCCCAACACTACTACAAGGGTGGACTCAACGCACACTCATACACATGCTCTCTCTTTCTCATATACTCTTTAGATACATGGGACAAACATGGATCTGGATTAACTGTAAGTGCACACCCTTATATTTGTTCCAGCAGCCATTTTTGAGTAGTGCACACATCATATTTGATATGCTCGTTGTTAGTTTTCCATAGAAAGGTCTTTTGTCTTTTCCATCACCGATGCTCTCAGGGTGACAGTTCAGTGATCACATCTTTTGTCGTGGTAATAAAATGAGTTTCACTTACTGTTTGTCAGTGTTTATGCACTAAGGAACAGATATGGTGGCTGAACCTGAAAATTTCCCCTGGAGGAAAAAAAAAAGAAAAAGAGACGTGATCTAATACCACAGTATGGTGTGTGTGTGTGTGTGTGCCTCAAATCAGCACTGTAACTAGGAGAGTAACTATTTTGTGTGTGGGTGTGATTCATGGCAGCCCGGTTTATGGAATTATCAAGTGCTCAGTTCAGTAGTAAACTCGTGGCTTTTATGGAGTCTGTAGAGTCTGCTAATTAGCATATTGGTTTTGGGATAGAGTGGGATTTTCAGCAAAGAGAAACATTCACAGTACAAGACTAAGTATTATTCAATTTAGCACGACCATCGGCCTCCAGTGGATAGGTTTTCCAAACTAATAAATATTTGCATCAATGCGACACTGAAAGCATGACCTTTAAATTATTAAAATCAGTTTTTGCGATACAGTTATTATGTAAGTTGGTAAATGTATACCAAAGAATACACCAAACACCTGTGTAAGTTAGGCTGTGCACACAGGGCTTGACTGTATGTGTTTTCACTGACCTTTTAAGTCCCTAATCAAAAGCTATGTTCAGGGATGTGGTCTCTTAAGTGACAGGTTGATAGGCGTGAGGGCTTATTTACTGCTATGCTGCACTGTGCGGACTAGTTAAAGGTGCTGACAGTGGATCCAAATACTGTAACACACATACACAGAGGCACGCACCATTAGGGGAGATAGAAAGTGCATAGCTGTCCTGCCTCACGAGGGGGAGAAAGGGAGACTGTACTCGCCTCAACCATACTACAATGTGCTTTATTGAAAACATACTTACAAACTAACCACAAGATTGAAAAAACTAAATACAAAATGAGTGCACAATGAATCTTCTTTATTTACCGTTACATTGTTAAATGAAAGAAACATGTATGATGTTGAATATAAGAAGCGGTTTCATCTGGGGATTAAAGTTGCAGTCTACTTTCTGGGACACACAAAGTGCTAGATCCCGAGGCATACTGTTTGATCCAGCTCGAACTGACCACGACATTGTCTCCTGGCATTCAGTCTATTTTGCTGCCTGACATGTTCAGCTGGTGCACATGTTTTGTTTTGTTTTTTGTTTCTCTGAGTGCGCCACACCAGAATACCTCTCATTAAGCATAGCTGACTGTTTCCACATGGAGGTGAGGTCAAGTGGGGTTAACATAACTCTTCTGCTACTGCTCAACCAGATCCTGTAAAATTGTGTCGTTTTTTCAACAAAAAAAAAGGAGCAGCTCCCTGTTTAGATAATGAAATGTGCAGAAAACAACTGTGACAAGACAAAATGGCTTTACAGGATTTGAGGGAACTAAAAGAAAGTCCTTGATGTAATATCGTGCTTTGAAATGTGCCCGATCACGCTGAGAAGTGGCCATGAAATGTTTTAAGAAAACAGTAATCAACGCACTGCTGCACCTCAAAGTCTAACTGCGAACAAAACCTCATTGTTGTACCCCATCTCTTGTCATCATGTAGAGGCTGAAAGCATGGAGTCACTTATGCTATTTCCTCCCATTACACCCTCTTCAAACATGGTGCAACGGTGAGTGAGCAGAAGGCTTATAGAGCCTTAAGACAGCTAAACAGAAATGTGCTACTAGTTTAATCCCACCACAGTCTGTCTCTGGCATGAGCCGCAGATGCCATGAGGTTGTTCATGGTTTCACCAAGAAACAGGCATTCATGTTGAATGATTGCTGGCAGTTATATATTCCTCTCACCAGAGGCCTTTTGATAAAGGTCCTGACAGAATCTGTTTTCTGTCAAAAGTGGGTTGCTTTTTAAAAGTGGTAAACAGAGGAACTAACGAAAATCGCTTTGGGAGTACAATCTGGGAGTTTGTAAGTCACAAGACTTCATAAGTCACAAAAGCTCTTTGTCAGAGACACTTGGCATGAAGTGATTTTTTTTAGCGGTACTAATATGTGAGCCACAGCATTTAAAGGGAGAAGTTTGAAGGATGTTAGCCAGCATTTTGTTCCGTAATGGATGATTCCGGTATTTTTTTTTTTTAACCCTGGGGCCTATTTCCCCATGTGTCGGGGTTGAAATGAGGACCTAATAGGACCGAAAATCATTTAGCAAGAACAATATAGTTGATTTTTGCATACTGGCATCCATCATGTATATTGTGGATCATTCATTCGTACATTAAACATGC
>CAAKHC010009966.1:35104-48380 GCA_901007825.1 Macroramphosus scolopax | reverse complement strand
GGCTATCAATATCTGTGTCTAACATCAGGATTACAACTTTGCACACTTCCATCTATCAAGCTACGTACATCGGTATGTGTGTAGTGAGGATCAGTTGTTAATTCCAACAAAACAAACACTTGAAACCACAAGTCATTTCATCTTCTCCATGGACTTCAAACCTTAAATGATCTTAAAAATCAACATCAAGGTGTAGGATTCATAATGAAGACAAATAAAAGGAGTGTTCGTAATGAGCTTTTTTATTTAAAAGCACATGTATTAGAGCTAGGTACATTTAGCAGAAAAAAACAGCATTGCTACTATTTCTTTTGTACAAAAAAAACAGACAATACAAAAATACTAATATTGAGTTTTAATATAGTTGTGGGTGTATTTTCTGAATGCACGTTACAAACTTAACTGATACAATCTACAATAGTTTAGTTCTCTAGTTACAAAAGTCTGTCAATTGATGCTTTTCAAGCAGCATATTGTAAAGAACACAGGTGTGTAATCATAGTGGATATATCTAAACATGTTAAGAAAACAATATCTTACAGAGTTAAATTTAGTGATCTATACATTATTTATATATTTATAATAAGGGAGTGAAAACGGCTTTGAAAAAATGATAGGACGGACTATACGATGAAAAAGATGTGCAACATGGCGGAGTGTGTTGTTGGAGGAGGATCTCTGTGTAGATTAAAAGCTGTAAATGTTTCTGGTACTGTACAACAGTTAGTGATTATACAAGACGATAAACATACCAAGTTAACAATGCATCATAGCAGAGAATACAAATATTAGATCCACAGTTTTTTTTTTTTTATAAACGTTCACCTGCTCTCTCACTCCTTAACACAGTGGCACACACACACACACACACACACACACACACACACACACACACACACTTGGCACAGCTGATCGTGTGTGTGCGTGACATGGTTTTCAATTGACACACACATAGTTTATTGACGAGGGGTTTCTTTTCACAGGGCACAGTGCTCATACATATGTACACACATATTCACAAATACAAGCACAAGAGTGTACAGGACACACATACACACACACACAAACACACACACACACACTGAGAGACAACCAACCATTGCCAATGAGTGATTTGGTGGGTTAGAGCCCCTCCCTGCCAGCAGAAAGAGCCCAAATCATCCCGACATAATGTGCCAGCTTAGCTGTGTATCTTTGCCCTCATTCCACGGTGACAGGCCACGCCCCCTTCACTCTTCCCAGCCAGCCCCTACCTGTATAGGAAGCCAAACGGATGGCCCCAACACCAGGGAGTGGTATGGCACAGCCACGCCTCATCTACAGGTGCTGGGAGACTTGCCTCCCTCCCACAGAAAATATTCCCCGTTTACTACATCTAACCCCAAAGAAATGCAACATCCCGGGTTAAGGCCACACTGACAGTCCACTGCAGAAAGCTTGATGTGCTGCTCTGAGACGAAGCGTGCGGAGATTGTAGGGTCTCCCCCTCGTAGTGCTAAAGACACGGCGCAGTGTGGTCGTCCTAGAAAGACGGTCAAGAGGCTTTCTGAAACCTGCAAGAAAGGTCCTACATGGTCAATGAGTTTTCGTAATTGTATAGAGTCGTATGAAACTACCACGCCGGGCGCGTCTGGCCTCTTCTGAGTCGCATGTCAGCATCATCAAGTTTTCTTTAAGTTAGACGTGTCAGGTAGCAAGTGGTGATAATGAACAATGGACTTAAAAACAGTGCTTAAAGTTATATTTTTCTATTCTGACAATATTTCTATGCTGCTAGGCATTGCAGTAATATCCTTCCTGTCGCTAAGGAAGTTGTTGTCCTACGGTGCTCCAAGGCCACAGAGACTTCAGAGAGGAAGCATCGCTGGATATCCTTCTCTCCCTTGGCAAGGAGTTTTCCTTCATTCGCTCTCCTCACGCGTGTGTTCCCTTTAATGTGGTCACACCTCCATCAAACCTCCACCCTCAGCTCCGCCTGTCAAGTGATCAGTTTCTTAATTCGTCTTTCTTTTTTAGGTTTCAATTCTTTTTTTGCTTGTGCTCAAAAGGATAGGCTCAAATGTTGATTAGTAGTTAACATAATAGTAAATTATAAGTCAGGATAGTGAGAGTGGACTCTGCTGTGCAAATCTCAAATGTGACACCCTAGTCCACAGAGTGCCTCGGTGGGCGTTGCCAAACGGAGGAGGATGCCATTTGAGAAGCAGCTACAGTCTCTCGTCGCTACATTCTACTGTTCGATGGGAGGTGAACAGCGCTTTGATGGGCTGCTCAGTCACAGGAGGGCGTGCGGTCTCTCTCACACCATGTTGTGGTGGTTGTTCCTCTCAATGATGTCGGACGAGGGCAGCAGCTCCTTTTTGATCGGGGACGGCGGGGGCGTGGTGGACTTCATCCTGGGCTTGAACAGGTCTGACACGTAGAACACCTGGTGGACACGGAACAGAGCAGGGTGGACATGAGGAGGTGTTTGTATGGACATTCGTCCGGACAGTTTTATAAATCAATTTGAATACAAGGACAACAAACCGGAGGCCTGCTGAGTTACCACTGTAGTTTGCATTGAGCGTGTTCATCTTGCCTGTGCCAGAAGATTTAAGCAAGGTTCCCAAGTCAAATGTAAAAACTAGCCGCTAATTTTTATTTGCAACCGTCACACCTTCCTCTGAGAGAAAATAAATGGTATGATGGAAGTGCAGGTCTGAACAGGGCTGATGTGACTAAGCACCTAAATTAGTATTTTATCTGCAGGCAGGCAGTGCAACAGCAGTGTAAATGATGCATTACATCACTGTGCCCTGTTGAGAAACTCCCTATCACCTCTCTCCAACACGCTTTGAACTCCCAAACTAGAATAACTGAGTAATCTGGCTGAAGGAAATGATCGTAGTACAGCTCACCCAAAAAATGACATTTACATTACTTGCTGATCGTCTAATTAAATGATGCCGTCACCAGCGGCGACGGGGAACTCCCCCCCTTCTTTATCAACCCTGAGAACCTGTCGTTCAGCTGCCTGCGTCTGGTGGCAGATATCTCTTCCTCATATCCCGATGACGTCATACGTTGAACCGGACTGTGGGTGTGTTACCGTTTCTACTCAGGGGTCCGGTGTTCACTCATGAGCAAGAGGAGTTTCAGCTGCGAACTAACACACACACACACACACACATGCAACTGGCAGGCACAGCAGCTTTTCCTTCCGTGCTGCCAGTGAAGGGCGAGCAGACGGCCTGTGCCAGGGAGATGAGGAGGGAGGGCAGAAAGCAGAAGAAGAAGAGAGCCCCCTGTGTATGAGGCCTGCGCCTCAGAATCTGATATGGGCAATGTATGGCGCTCCCATACAGGAATGTCTCAGGTCAATGTTCATCTTCGGGGTGATGGAAACATCGTCTATGTACTGTCATCGATCTATTTATAAACTATTAACGTGGGCGGAACACAACAGTATTCTCTTCTATTATAACTTGGCATTTACAGGCTATGAAATGACCTTCATGGGTGACCTATGACATCATGGATACCTCCATTACACACTGCTGCTTTCATGCTTTGAAAAGGCTTCTTTGTGTACAATTAGTTTGTGTAGAGCGGCCGGTCCGTTATTATAATGTGTATAACACTAACATATAAATGGGGGGGAGGAGTCACGTCTTTGTGAATCAGCTGTGAATCGTCATGGGATCGTACTATCACCCTTCAACCCGCCGTGGCGGGAAACTTATCACGACCCCACTACTTCCTGCGTGACTCACAAACGCACGCACATGGAGTGATGTAACAAAAAGGGGGAAAAAAATACAATCTTTAACTGAGTGTGTATGAGTGTATTCATGTCATACATTGTGTGCTGAGTCACACAGGAAGTCGCTGCACGAACTGCAAGTGTGAAGGTCTGAAATACCACATTACTCACTAGATCCTCTTTGAGGCCCTTCAAAGCTTTACACACAGAAGCTGTTAGAAGTAAAGGACCCCACTCTGCATACGTTCACACCTCATAAAGGCCTTTCGATGGTGTCATTGATCGGCAAAGAACGTGTGTGACAGTACAAAGTGTCTGGATGTTAATGTTCCCCGTGTTTCCCAGAATCCCTCATTTAAACACAAGAAGGGTCTTAACACGTCTCGTGTTGGGCTGGTGACGTAACAAAGGATGACTTCTAGACCGGTTCACTGACCGATCATTTGCTAATCCAGGGCAGAGTGAGTGGCCCTGTGTATTCAAATCAGATTGAGGAAGAGATAGTGCTGCCTGGTCCCCTCCTCTTCCTTTAATGTCTCCTCTCCATTGTGGCAATGAACCTCGAAAAACAAACCCACACTGCCTGAGCTTTCTCTGTGACAGCTGTTTCCTGATGCATTTGGCCATCTTGACCTTTATTAGCACGCGTGTTGAAAAGTGGGTCGCGTTGTCTGACAGGAAGTGTTAGGTAGAACGGACCGACCACTTCCTGTTTGCTGTTCCCAGGATTCACCGGCTCAAAGCAGACGTTCATTTAAATAATATATCTGATTAAGAAATCATGTATCATCAAATCCGGGGGGGCAAAAGCAGCGAACCGCACGTCACTGCGTGTGTCTATACTTGCCCTGGTTTGTACCGTTCTTGTAGTTATTTACCGGCACTCACAGGGGTGCGCTGGTGCTCCGGTGGTAACTACAGCCTGGGGAAGTCTGGAGCAGCAGACACATCACGGCTCGGGAATGACACACTTGTCTGAAATGTATTGGGAAAGGAAGACACGTTTCCACAAGGCCACGTTCTAAACTTGGGACTAATGTGCGTATCCACTAATGGATCTAATGTATTCTTGAATTTTTTTAAATCAACAATTTTGACGTGCAACATCTTAACTGTTGGAAACTACACATTCGGGACGTGCACACGTTGCCTTAGATTTAAGCCTGCTGGATTACTGGACGACCCTGCTGCCACCGGCACCTAATGGGACTGATTGCAACATAAAGTCCTCTCATAATAAACTGCTGCTGGTAACCAGTGAGGTACAGACGAGGATCTGTGTTGGTGCGCCGACTTAAAACAACATTTCCGTGCATTCCCAGTGACCTTCACAGAGAAGTCATAAATACAGCAGTTACAGTCGAACATCTAAGAAGAGACATATTAACAGACCATGTCAGGATGGTCAGAAATATGTTCTGACATGATTTCAATGTGTGAACTCGTGTTTTTTCCTTATTTTTCATTTCCCACTAAAAATCTAAAGAATAACTCGTGGACGGGCACACGTGTTAACTGGAGATCTGACGCCGCTCAGCCTTTATTACTTTCAGCTGCCTTTGGCAGTTCGGGGGATTTATACTTCTCTATCCTGCCTCCACTCATCTCCTGTCAGGTCCTTTCTGCTCCGCTGCTCATTGAGAGGCCGAAACAGCCGAGCTAAAGTATTTACAGATGTGCCTCTCTACTAAGACCTGGCAAATCACGAGGGGGCGTCGGGAATTGTAAAACTAGCCTCATCGCCTTGATCAGCGGTGGTTCGCCTGCTGTGTGTGTGTGTGTGTCAGTATGTGTGTATGTGCGACGTGTACACACAAATATGTGTGCGTGCGTCGCGCTGTCTCTCTGCATGCGGGAGGGTCGTGGATGAGCTGCGCCAAGTTAAACCAACGCTCGTCCCGCGCCAAGATACAGACAAGGCTCCTCTCTCCTGTCCCCTCGCCGCCGTCTCTTCTCCGGCTGCATCTGCACATTCAGTGGTCGAGCTCACAAGTCGAGCGTATTTCTGAAAAATACAAATTTTCTTTTCCTTGTCAAAGCTGATGTTGTCCAGCTCCACCCAGCTGGAGGAGAGCTGATTGTACCAGAACCGTACGGTCTATTGTTACTCGCTGATTCCTGCTCCTCCAGAACTCCGGGGCGTTCAAGGACCCTGCTGTGTTTGTGTGTGCGCAGGTTGTAGCTGTGCCAAGGTCTGCCTCGGCGCCACGACTAAGGTCTAACTTTTATGAATCTAATCCCTTCCACATTCATGATTTGGATTGTGTGGATAGGTAAGTGCCTGTGTGAGTGTGTGTGTGTGTTTCCATGCTTTTCCCAGAGGCAGCAGAGTTTAGCCGTGGCCTGCTGTGCTGATAGAACCAGAGCCGCCAAATAAAAAAAAAAAAAAAACCCAAATAATTAACTGCTTCACTCCTGTTTCAAAGGCTTATCCTCTCTCTCTCTTTTTTTCTTTGCGATTTTCCCCTCTAACCCAACTCCATTTTCCTTGGCTCCAACGGGCTCAATGTGATGATGTCGGTTATGAAAATCATCTGGCGACCGCTGTTATAATATTTCACAAACGTAGTGAAGAGTGAGGATTCGCACACAAACACACACCACTAAACTAGGGTTGTCTCCAA
This sequence comes from Macroramphosus scolopax, assembly GCA_901007825.1. Lineage (NCBI taxonomy): Eukaryota > Metazoa > Chordata > Actinopteri > Syngnathiformes > Centriscidae > Macroramphosus > Macroramphosus scolopax. The sequence goes on along the minus strand of CAAKHC010009966.1, from coordinate 42,011 downwards.
GCAATGTGTTATACATGAAGGGGGATCAGATCCCAACTCCACCGCCTGCAACGTCTCCTTTCACAAAAGGGAGCAGAGGTCGATAAACATTAACTGTAGGCTGGTCAGGAGATCCCGGATCAATCAGAGATAAGATGTCTTATATTCGTGTGTGTACTCACTATGCAGTAGGCCACCAGGGCTCCTTGCACAAAGCCTGCCAGGACATCAGTAGGGTGGTGCTTGTGGTCAGAGACACGTGATAGGCCGGTGTAAAATGCCATCATCAACAGAGTGAACTGGAGCAATGGGCGGAGGAGGCGAGCGCCACGCCATGAGAACCTGGATTGGAGATAGAACTGGGGAAGACAGGGAGAGAGGACGGGTCAGATCAATACATTCATTTCATCTCATAGCATCAAAAATTCCCTTATAATGTGAATAGCTGACAAGATCATCATTGACGGCAACGCTCGTCTCACTCTTCTCTGTTGCCTGAACTCTCACACACATCTGGAGTTTCGAATAAGTCATTATGTATTTCTGCATTGCCTTCCCGACCAATGCACCTGCAGCGTGTGTGTGCGTGTCCGGCTAACTGGCTGAGCAGACCTGCACACACAGACTCTTCCACTACACACACACACACTTGACTGCCTGCGACCTGGACCTGACTGATTCATGGTTCTGCGTCCCAGCTGTAAAAACACACACACACACACACAGACGTGCCCTGCCATGCAAATCTCAACACTCAGTCGGGATTAACGTTCTGCCATCTATCAAAGTCGATAGGAGACACAGCGGATGCTTGATAAAGACCGAGCAGAAGTCCAAAACAGGAAGTCCAAGGCCACTTTCAGTCAGTTGCACGAGTACAGAAACATGCATGCATACCCCCCCCCCCCCCCCCTTTACTTTAACTGACATACCCACATTCACACGCAATGGTGAGGTCAGCCCAGGATCCTCAGACATCCTGTGTTTCAGCACCACTCATAGACATTCACTTCCTGTCTCTCACACCCAGAGACAGGGAGCCTCAACCAAGGTCTCTCCAGCCCAAACCTCCAGGCTTGTGTCCTTATAATCAGTTGGGCTAACAATATCTACACACGGCCGCAACTCCTCCCAGCAACCCTTGTCCACTACCAGCCCGTGTAGGTGTGGACTTAAAGCTCCCTCGCAATTCCTCTACGACACTCTATCATTGTTCTGCTCTTAACGGAAGCAGAGGAAGGGATCCCTCCCAGTCTCGTTCTCTCTCCTCCCTGGCAGGAAAGTTTAGACTTCAGACTTCCTCCACAGTCGTTCTCAGGTAGCGGGCAAAGACTCCTTATATCTACTTTTGTCTGACGTCCTGCGGCTATAAACGCAACGTCCGAAAAAAGACTCACACGACATCCTAAACCTCTTAATTTAAGCAGTTTAATGGGGGACGTCGGAGTTGACATGAGCACTAAGTCAAAATAAAGTTACTTGCCAATCAAATTAGCCCGATCTGACCTGAGTTCAGTGAGTAAATATCTCAAGCGGCCGTCTTCCAAAGAGAGCATGCGTACACAAGTTAATGACCTTCTGAAAGTGCAATGACTCCTCTTTCAATCCAAAACACACTTCCACTCCAACATCTGCCTTTCTGACCCGCCCGACCTCCCAGAAATCTGTTGTCTGTTTCTCGGTCTCATCCGAGGAAAACAACGATAAAACATAACAATGAAACGAGTCCCAGAAGATTCTCTTGATGGAGAGAGACAAGAGCGACACAAAGTCTGGTGGTTTCAGAAGGAATCCAGCTCACTCCAGAAAGATCTTCCCCCCTTCACTCACTTACTGTGACTCAGAGTCGGCGTTAAAACGCACAAAAACACAACAAAGTGAGAAAGAATGAGGGTCGTTTAACGGGCCAGAACCCTTCCCGTCCCCTCCTCTGGTTCACACCATGATGTTAGACAAAGGAATAGCTGTGGTTAAGACCACTTATACACCAAACAAACATGGCATGTCGTATGAGCAACCCGCAGAAATATTCCAATCCTTTGCTACTGGATCGTGTGTGCTGAGAGATTCGACACATCAGACAAACCACCAGACGGCTCAGTGGGACGCGTGGATGCACCAACACGCTAGTTCTTAGCTGCACAGCGTGCATCGAGGTCTGTGCCTGTTATCTGTGAGATCTCGGAAAGCCGTTATGCTGATGAGTCTCGGCTCAAACCACATCAGAAATACAAACAGCAATCGCACGCGCGCGGCAGGAAACGCAGTGCTTGGAAACCGGTGACATTTAGCAGATAACTGGGGGCTGTGGGAGGGGGAACGTGATGACAGCCAGAGTGGGGAACTACCACCATGGTGAGCAAGTCGACAGTTAGAGAAGTGGATAAACGCCACAAGAATACTACACTGCAAAACCACCTTTCTTTAGGCTGGTTTTATATTACAAAACATCAAACCGAGACTGTCCCTCCACTCTCTCTTTCTATTGCCAGCCTCTTCTGGCAGATGAAACACTGGTCTCTAGCGTGCACCTGGTCTGGTTTGGTCTGGACGCAGCACATCTCTACTCCCACAAGTCCATTTATCTGCTTTTTCATCCCCTTTCCTTCGTCTGACCAGCGTGCAGCTGTTGGTTCGTCCAGATGTTGGGGAAATACCCGCAGCAATCCCTCACTGGAGGAGAATTTACTGTAACGCAGCAGCAACTTCTCTCTCTGCCGATATTTATCTCACATGCAAAGGGTGGTGGAGACGTTGGCTGATACAAAGAAGAAGAAGAAGGGGAGGAGATGATAGGGAAGTTAGGAGGTGGCAATGTGTGTGTAATTAGACTGTTTGAAGCATGAGATGCCTCGAGGGTGCTCGGCCCCCGCCAGACACCCACAGCAGGTGGATCGAGAGGCAGGGAAGTGAACACGCAGCTGCTCTGAAGGAAACAAGTGGAGCGTATCCAACCATCTCTCCGAGGAGTAAAACTCTTCACAAACATGGCGAGGATGGGGGGGATCCCTTCATTGGGGGAAGTCCAAGCTTCTTCACACAATCTGTAAAGCATTGTTTCTTTCTCTGTGTGCACTTGAGTGTGATGTGAAGGGTGTGGAAGACTGCTGAACATTTACTTACAGCCAGATAGAGCATGGTATACAGAGAAAAGGATGCATGTCCTGAGAAGAAGGATTTCCTGCGGAGAGAAAAATCATCTTCGGTTAGTTCTTCAATTTATATTTAAACTCAGAGCACGTGTTCACTTTGCGTTGACACCAACCTGGCCTCTTGAACTTCACTCTCTTTGCCTCTGCAGGTGTATTCGGTGATGTATCCCAGGGAACAGTTTATGGTGGAATAATCGGGATCACACACGTCTAAGAAGTGAGGTCTCATACGACCCACTGACACCTTGGCAATGTCTGTGAAGGACTGGCTGATGGCACAGCCGAAGATAAACACACCGATCTGCAGGATCAAACACATTCATTATTAGAGAGAATGTTAATGCATATATATATATATGAATGTTACAAAGCATGGAGAGCTGACCTGCTTGTAGAGGGCTGCCACGTAGGGATTCCCGATGAAGGACTTGGTCCCCTCGTGCAGCTGATGAATCCTGTAGCATTCTCCAATTACAATCTAAAATACAGGATCGATTCTTGACATTAACAAATGATCCCGATCACACGTGTGCAACATTCTCACCTTGATTAATCCGTGAGATTTGCAAGAATCATTTAGACGCAGATATCCATGCAGAAATATTTGACTTCATCATGCAAGAAATGAGGAGGGCAAGAGATGTGACGGACAGACAGGACACACGGAATGAGTGAGATGGACACAGAGACAAACGTATAGAATGAGCATGGCCTGCCTTTCCCTCAGGCAGGTAGGATGTTAGATTACTGAGGGTTGATGATGCTCCGCTTGACAAATGACGGGCCATAAGTGTGAGAATATGACGGATGATGAGACGATGGGACATAGGAAACATGAAGACGTAATAATAATCTAAAATCTCAAGTCATGAATGGCCTGACTTTGACATGAGAGGGATTTCTAAGAGGGTAATGGTCTGCTATAAACCTCACATCTGTGCTATTCCAGCCAGGTGGTTTGAAGTAATGTTGGGCCCCATGGAAAGACTTCAACTCCTGAGCCTGAATCAAGATAGCCGTGGAGGCACAGGCATGTCAATCATATCTGGTACCACCTGGGGTATCTGATTGACAGACTCGCCGCGCTCTGCCTCTAACCGCATCTCCCTTTCCTTCCTTTCCCCACACAGGGCCTCAGTTCTTCGGCCGACCTTCTCACCAAATCTCCCATGAAAATATTTACCGGCCCATCTCTGAGCCAGCAGACACTGTGAGTGTGGAAGGCGTTGAGACTTCAAAGGTGAACACGTCTACAGGCGTAGCGCTGCCCAGACGTCCTATTAGCTCAATGCTGATATGTATACGTTTGTCGGCCTACATGCATTGTGTGTGTGTGTGTGTTTGTGTGTATTGTGAGGCCTAATAAACACCTACTGAGTGGTCAGATAGTGGCTAACTGTATTAGTGTGTGTGTGCTATTGTCTGTGATCAAAGCCGGGACGTAGAACAACAGAAGGCTGAGATAGGCCTGACATGTTTACTTGGAGGTCAACACAACCATATTTTGGTTTTATTAGCATGCATATGGTTTCCTCAGCAGCGGCGGTAAACAAGAGTCCTAGTAGGAATCGAGGAACTGGAATCTGCTGCCAGTGCATGTAAATTTGTGCATAAACGGTATGTGTGCCCGCATAAGAACCGTGTGTTACAGAAATGGTGTCGGCAAGGCAGTAGACGCCACTAATGGAACACAGCTGTGTGAGACACGCCAGCCTTGCCCACACATGAACATGCAAGGGAGCAAACTATCGCAAGTGCAGTCTCCTGGTTCTAATAAGCAGAAGAGCTGAGCTGGTACAGTGTGTGTGTGTGTGTGTGTGTGTGTGTGTGTGTGTAAGCCCAGCAAGCGCAGAGCGCAGAGACGAAGGTGAATATACGTCTCAGTCTGGGAACTTATGAGGCGGCTGTGCTACAGAGAGTCTGCAGGCTGTAAAGATCATCATCTAGCTTGACCACGTGGCACTAATTGACACACGCATACCCCACCACATGTCATTACAACATGTTTCCAGTAACCCTGACCCCCCCCTCTACTCTGCTGTCTCTACCCTCGAGCGATCACTTCAGTAGAGCGAGACTCATGTCACGGGAATGAAGAGTTCATGCTGTTGTTCACTGACGAGGCTCCTCAGACTATCAGTAAGACACGTCCAGCACTGACTAATTCAGCCCATGTAATGTGCAGGGCACAGGGGGGGGGCATGTAGTCAGGGTGCAGGGGTATGAGTGGGAGGCATGAGAATGGACCAGGACCTCATAAAATCCCTTTGGTCTTTGGCATGCATGCGTCAGCAATACACACACTTCCTAATGTCGCTTCGGGGGGGCCTCTCACGACCAAAGACCGGCTTAGGAAAGTAATAAAAAGCAGGTCACAAAAGGCTTGACTGAAAGTTGATGCTGAAGATTACAGTAGGATGTAGAAAACATTACAGAATTGAAGGTGGGGGGGGGGCATATTAAGCATATTTATAGTAAAAGACTGAAGTAGTTTTAGGAAACACTGCATGATAAGAAATAACTTTTAAACTTAAATATCCGCTAGTAACTTTAAGTTAGAAAGGCTTTGTTAGTAACCAGCGTACCACTGGACTGCTGGGTGTCTCAGAGGAAGTGACTTTAGAAGAAGAGAAACAGAGGGAGGTGTAGAGGTCGACTTACAGAGATGATGGCAATAAGAATGCCAACACCACAAAGCACGGCATCGCTAATGGTGTCTCCCTCTTTTTGGGGGAAGCGGATGGATTCGTCCGAACAGTAAAACCCGCGCTGGTACGGCTTTATGGTGCTAGTCTCAATGATCAGGAAAGGCAGGCTAGCTACAAAAGACACAAAAGAGAGAGAGAGAGGGAGAGAGAGAGAAAGACAGGAGGGAGAGAAGAGAGAAAACACCAGGTCAGTGTTACAGACATAAACAAGAGAGAACAGGGGGGAGCACAAGGAGCACTCTGGCACCAAAGGATCATGGGATATGGCAGAAGTGGGTGGCTTACGGCTGTCATGTACGGCCAACGTAGAGCGAAGGAGTGACATGTTTCCAAAACGCAAACAGATTTTACAGCTTACATTTTATTATAAACTATGACTTAAGAGGAACATTATATCAACTTTTAAAAAACTTTACTAGATCTAATGTAGCGTCGTCACTCCTTCACAGCCATCTGAATGAACCTGCAGCCCTCCTTGTTTCTGCCTTCATTGTTCCCCAATGCAGAGTGCTCTTTGTGGGTGGAGCACTTACGGACACCGAGGGCAGTGTCAACCCAACAGCAATGAGCACTGAAGAGGGGACGGTGCTGCTCTTGTAGGGGTAGTTCAGGCTGGAGTCACTGCAGTAAAAACCCCTCTGGTACGGACGAACAGAGGTACGATGCAGAACCAGGCTGGGCAGCATAGCTACACACACACACACACACAGATGGATGGATGTATAAACCCACGCACGCACATAAAGTTCACTCACAGTCAAACCCAACCTGCCTCACATAAATACAACTTACCTGTGACCCCCCCAAAAAAAACATTTAAACACATTAAAAACACCCCACAGTTGTATGTGTGTTTGTGTGTGATTGTGTTCACGCTAAAGTTTGACCAGCTGTTTACTCAGCAAAGCTGCTCCCGCTGCTCCTGTTGCAGTGTGACACCAGGCTAGAGAGGACTGAGCAAACACACACCGACATCCAGGGTGAGGGGTCCATTATCGGAGACAAAGGAACCCGGGGGCCGTGTCAACATGGTGAGGAGCTTCATGTTGTGCATTAGAGGGAGGGGGG
>CAAKHC010009966.1:8854-35084 GCA_901007825.1 Macroramphosus scolopax | reverse complement strand
GGGGGGGGGGGGGGGGGGGGGGGGGGGGGGGGGGGGGGGGGGGGGGGGGGGGGTTGAAATATGTTTGTGCAACACACAATCAATGGCCGATCATTGTCAGTATTGGCTTTGGGATCCTTAAAGAACTTTTGTTTAAATACTTTGGTCAGGTTGGTTTAGATATTGTTTTTTCAGCCACGCACGCACGCACGCACGCACGCACGCACGCACGCACGCACGCACGCACGCACGCACGCACGCACGCACGCACGCACGCACGCACGCACGCACGCACGCACGCACGCACGCACGCACGACTGAAAATTATTACATAGCTCCAAATCAGAGAAATGCAGGCGTGAAATATTGGCCGGGACTTCTCAAACTTGAAGTTTCCCTTAAGGGATTTTAAAATATATGAATTCCAGGGAAAGCAAAACCAAGCCCACCCAACTCTGGAACATTTTGTAGCATGAGAGCATGTTTGGCGAATGTACATATGGTTGTAGTGGCTCATAAATAGAAGGGGCTCAAGACACGCAGGCGTCCTGAAGACCCACACAAAGACACACCAACATATACATCCAACATCAGACTGCAGAGACGTGCGGTTCATTTGGCTCGCGCACATCAGCAGGGTGCTTCGACATTTAGGTCAAAGTCAGACATCTAGTCATCGTCGTTCCCAATGAGGCTGAGAACCACAGACGCCGTCTCCACGGTGATGAGACACAGAGATTATGTTACAGGTCCGTTCCAAAGAACACAGCACCAACAACACGCCACCAACCACACGGGGGAACGTGTACATTTGTAAAAACCTCAGATCTGATCTCATCCTCACCAGCCAGGCCCTCGAGGCCCCGGGGCCCCGTTCAGGGACACCTGCTCCAATGTGAAAGGAGGATGTGTTGTCTCAGGTGTCTCCCTGGACATTCTGTCCACAGACAAGGATCACGTTCAAGACTGCGTCCAAAAAGAAAAGCTCTTTGAACAAGTGTTTGAATTTTGAGGTCAAGCCAACATGAACAAGAAGACCTAAAACGATGAAGGCTCAGCATCACCATTTCCATAAAAACTCAAAACAATGTGATCTGATCTGAAGCTGCGGAGCTTGAGGAGAATCGGACCGTTGTTTCCAGGGTGAATAAGAGACTTTAGAGGTTAATCTGGAGGAACTGGTTGACATTGTACTGAAACTATAGTTAAAAACATAAAGACATTCGAGCGCTTGGTGTTGTTTGACGTCTCGCGGGCAGCCTCCCTCCTCCCTGCTTGTCTCTCCCGTGGTTGGATGGGGTGGTCACAAAGGCCAGCACCTGCGAAAACAGGGCGAAGTGCCAGGTCTCTGCAGGCTGCTGGTGGGCCAACACGGGGCAGAGCCAGGCTTTGGGGGAGTCCAGGAACCACAGAGTCCCGTACAACAGACGGGGTTAGCTTTGGGTGAGCCTGTTCACACAGACGTTTGGGGGCAAGGCGCGGCAGGACAGTCAGCATGTTGTGAGACGAGTGGATTTTGGTGCAGATATGTGTTTCCTTTAGCTTAACGCTCCAGTGAACTTGGCAACAGTTTAATACCTTAAACAGAGTGAAAACACCAGTGTGCTCAGGCCGCGTCCAAACGGAGATCTTTTGGGAAAACACTCAGCCGGGGGGAAAAAAAAACACTCTCAAAACTGAATTATTCTCTAATCTGCTTTTCCATTTTCTCCTCCTCCTCCTACTTCACTCTGGCCTACTTGTGGAGGGGGGATTCACATGCTAATGAGGAGAAGGGAAAGGAGGTTATAGGCTTAACAGACATGGGAAGCACAAACACGCACAGACAGACGAAAACACACATGCTAACCAATGCTTAAAGGCTAAACTGATCAGAGAGCATCATGGGAAACTCAGGAGTCGACCAGCTAAAAGGAAAATAAAGTGAGAGCGAGTGATTGATTATATATTGATGATTTATGAAGGCCTCTCTGTCTGTATGCTGCCTTTCCCTCCCAGTTGCCCGGCCTTGAGATGCCAAATGTTTTTGTGCCGCCCCCCCGTACCATCTCCCTGAAAGCAGCCCGGTATGTGGGCATTCTTTTCATACCACACTCAGTCAATGAACCTCTCAGCACAAATTAAAACACACTCCTAAACAAACGCTGCAGCCCATCTGAGCGTCATCGGCGAACAGCAGTGGGAAGAAATATGACCCCCTTTTCATGCCAATGGGATAAAGAGGGAGTGACCTTCACATGGCCTGCTGACCTGGGGAGAGTTGAAGAGGGACGGGGAGTGGCACAGGAGGGGGAGATGGAACAACAGCCTGCATCGCGCCAGTGAATTAAAAGACAATTATTTTACGAGCTCTGTCACGAGGTCAACACTCAGTGACGCCGGATGCTGATGATGCTGAGGATTACTAGAAGTCCTGACACAGAGAATAACAAATGTCTTGCAACCGGGTTCCTTCTTTTTCAAATGCATCAACAGGAGTGTTTGGTGCCTCTTTGCTGCAGAGAAAAGGGGAAAGGCTTGCAGAGATAGGAAACAAATTCGAATGCAGAATTTGCAGAAGGAGAAAAAAAAAAGGAACACACTTCCTAAACGTGTCGCTTGGCAAGTTCGGGAACAGTTTTATTAGTCTAATCAGATGCTGTCATGCACTTCTCCCTTTCAGTCTAAAGGGAACCACTGCGGGCCATTAAAGATTAGTCACCACAGGTCCGATAAACAGAGAGGGAGAGAGGGGTGGAGGTATTTCTCTGGCTGGTTGGAGCAGTGTTTATATGCAGAGGTCATGGCTAGGCCTTTGTGCTTGTGTGTGTGTGTGTGGGGGGGGCTGTTAGCTGTTCTTATTTTCAATCAGTAAATCCACTCACATGTTTACGCTCCACCGCTAACTAGAAATGACTGCAAGTATTTTTCTGTGTAAGTGCGTGTGTGTGTGTGTTTGTGAACTTGAAGTTGACGTACGAAACTCGGTGTGTGTCCGTGTGTTTGCGTGAGAGAGATTAGTCAGCTGGCGCCTGTTTGATTGGCTTTGGAGTTAAATTGGGTACAACAATGGGCGGCCAGATTAGCAGGTGAATCCACCAAGTGAATCTCTTCCAACAATGAGTTTGTCTCTCCCACGGACGTAAAGAAAAGAAAAGGGTTTCCTTCATCAGCCCACCAAGACCGGAGGTCCTTGTGTTTACCACCTCAGCATGGTTCGTTAATATCAAGTCCAAAGTTCACCTGTTCTGCAGCGTCAGGATCAGCGAGCTTCAATTATTTCCTCTCATGTTAAGACCGACCGTACTTAGCAGGAAACAATAGCTATTCTTACGGCGGCTAAAGCTCCGTGTCACTCAACAGGTTAATTCCCCTTCGACATGGCGTTGTAGAGCAACACCTGCGTGTCTGCGGAGACGGCGGTGGCAGGTTTCCCTCTCCTGACTCTCACCCTTCTGGCTGCTATTCACATTTTAATGGGCTTTCATGGCTTTCAGGAGCAGAATTAGAATGATATCAGGATTATACTGAGTGTCAGCAGTGAGTGTGAGGGGTGAATGGGAGGCGGAGTAGAGCAGAGGAAGAGGTATTGTGGTCTGTTCTAATGGAGGATTTCCTCCTCCTGTCTCCCAAACATAACATGTGACCTTTCTTAAAGAAGAGAGACCGAGAAGGGGAAAGGCCGAGTTTTTTTTTTTTACCTCATAGACGACCACAGTTCTACTTCTGTATTTTTTCTCACTGCCCTACTGATATGAGTAGCAGATTAAATTGAACAGGAAACAACTTGATCCGTGCGTGCACGTCTCCGCGTCTGTGTGTCATTGTGACGGAGAGGCCGGGCTAATTTGTAGAGATCCATTACCTTCCGGTTAATCCTCGTCTCTTGAGGAAAATGTTGACATGCTTCTATCAATGCGAGTCTTTCCGTCAACACGACACCCTGCAACATAACCTGCGTTGCTTACAGACACTCCTAAGTGGCCTACATGGCTAAAAAGAAGTAGGAAGGGATATTGTATTTGGTTATTCAATATGTGTGTGACTGTACAGGAAGACTATTGTTCCATTTGTTGCATTAGCAGCTTCTATTTATGTTGATGTGTGTTGTGGCACAAAATCTGTTACTATTTCGTAAAAATACCACGAGATATTATGACAGCATTTTAAGTCTGCATCGCCCACATCTAGCGTGTAAGCGTGCGCTCTCTCAGGGGGATGTATGTATCGGTTAGTGTGGGAGGAAATTGCGGGTGCCGTGTGTGTGCGAACTGTGAGAGCGTGTCTGCCGTTTGTGATAAAATGAGGAATCAGACACACTGAGCGTCTCAGTTCCAGGTCCAGTTGTTGGTGACCATTGTTCTTCCAACACAGGTGAGCAGGCTCAGGGAGGTTTCATCCTTTGGGAGGGTTTATATGGAGATATTGTGCATTTTGCATCATTTGTATAAAGATGAATGAATGATAACAGTAACCAAGTGGGTCTTAAAATGAAGATACTGTCACACACACTCGCCGGCATTAAAGTCCAACACTGCTGTGACCTCTGAGGTTTGAAACAGCCCGAGCACATGCCTTGGATGTTTGAACACTGCGCAGTGCTGTAAGCCAACACACTTAAATATATCTTACTAAATTCATGAGCGTGAGTATGTGTGACCTTCTAGACATTTTGGAACAGAGTGCATAGGTTAGCTGAGGTTCATGACTGACCCTGGAAGTAGCTGCAGGGCCAAGGGTCAAAGGTGAGGGATGTGACATAGCTCGGGATTATAGTGCGACACACGGGAGCGGCGCGCAAACGTCACTGTAAGGCTGCCTGGTACGTCTGTGTGTGGCGATGTGGGTGTTAAAGTGGATGATTGTGGACTCGCTGGCAACGTTGGTGCAGCCTTTCTCAAACATGCTGACCACAAAGTGTTTTAAAAATGCTCTCTCAATCCCAATAAAAAAAAAACACAGCACTACAAAACTCACCGAGGTCTTAGTCATAGATATAATCTCTGTTTAGGAAACATACATCCACTATCAGAGGCATGAACGTACATACATGCACACTGATACAGATGTTTGGCTCCTGACATCGGTTCATGTTTCCACAAGCTGCTGATATGTCTCACACATGTACAAAGTTCACAAATACACAAACACACACACACACACACACACAAACACACAGGAGTGGCTGAGGTCAGCAGAGTGATGTACAGAGTGAATCCCTGTCCTTTTTCCCCCTCTGTCTGAATGCTGCAGTGACCGGGGGGCCACTGGCTGAAGCATGTGCTTACTAAGAGAGATTTTATTCATGGGAATAAATACCTTTTACACACAGGCATCTGTTGGGACACTCTCTAGGGGACTTTTTTTTTTTTTTACCAGCAGGCACCTGCAAGGGCAGCCTCTCAACGAGGGGCTCACTGCTGCCCACATTTAAAGAGACGGTGGAATCAACACCGTTTGGTCGACAGCGAGGGTGTATTTATAATGTGTTTAAGAAAGATCAGTTACCACTCATCAAGGCACTCTAATGCTCGGCCACACTGTCAGTTGAAAGAGGGGGATGAATGCTCAGCTGCTCCAATGAAGGGAAATTTGAGCAGTGCCCAGGGGCCGGATCAGACCATTTGGCTGGTCGGTTGGGTAGCTGGCTGGCTGGGCGTTCCTCTGTTGATACCATAATGGCATTATTACCCCTTGGGACAAAAGCCTGGCTGCAGAGAAGAGGGCTGAGTCTTTGAAACCTGACGCCAATGTCTGAATAACGCTCAGATTTCACTCACTACATTCCGCCCTCGCTCCGTCCACTCATCTGCTTCTTAATAAGCCGCTCACCTCTGCACACTTTGGGGACCATGATTATCTGGAGACAATGGGTGTTGAACTGGAACCGCATTGTGAATGTTCTGCACAATGTGAAGTCGAAGCGGAGAGGGAGCCTCTTCAGCCCGGCCTCTTCTTTGTATGTAAACAGGACAGGGCTCAGTGGCTGCACCACAGATAAGGTCCTCCGCGATAGCGATGCAGAGCTGATTACTGGGCCACAGTCGAGAAGATAAGCACTATAGCACACAATCCAGCTAACATGATGCCTGTAAGCAGCAACGACCATAAACTATTGACAGATAGTCAAACGGCATTGAGTGCCCACTCGCCCATCTCTACCTCATTCACACATTTTCCCTCCCTCCATTTCAATCTCCTTCTGTCTGCCACCGGCCTATTGGTCCTCGTTAACGGAACAAAGAGAACTGAGATGCATCAAAAGGGGTATTGTTCTCTGTGAAATCTCCCCACCCCCCATCTCTGGATGCGCACAGCATGCGCACACACACACACACACACACACACACACACACACACACACACACACACACACACACACACACACAAACAGAGGGTCGTAGTGGGCAATGTAGTAAGAGAAAGTGACAGACAGAGAGGCCTGTGTAACAGCAGGGAGGAGGCCCAGTTCAGGACAGTGCAGCCGACAGCCTGCCACAGAAGATCACCTGCTGTTCTCATTTACAATAAAGTAACGATCCAAAGGGCGCTATATTCTAACAAATGTATCCTAACTTAACTAATACAACCTCAGAGGTCTTATTTCAACAATGAACATTCAAATGTATTGAATTTAGTTTCCACACACAGAAATCCACGAAACGTTCCTTTACAACACACACTGAAAACTCCACCAGAGGTACCAACACACGCAAGAACGGCTGCTATAAAAAGGTTACGGCCGGGTCCTTCCCAGTAATCCTGGTTTATCTAAATAAGCAGTTTGAGAGTGTTTACCTGAGAAGGATATAATCAGAGATGAAAGTGCAGCGAGACAGTGGGGACAGAGACTTTAATTGACTATTATAAGAGTGTCAACTGAAAGCTGTTGTTCTCCTATTGACAACGTTGAGTCTTTGTTGTATTGTTCAATTTAAGAGTTTGAAACCTTGAAGACACACACACACACACACACACACACACACACACACACACACAGATTGAGCCACAGATGCCTCACATATGCTAATCAGCGATATACACACAGTGTGCACACATAGACAATTTCAGCCTTCGGGCCATAGAGTCTATCTAATGACAGCTCTGAGCACTCCCTCATAAAGCGCACTGGGACACACATGCACACAATCACACCCACACACCTCTAATAGCAGCCCTGTGCAGACACAAACCCCGGGGGTTTGTCATTTTACTCCTGCACCAGCAGAAACCAGCCACATGTCACAATGATAGGGTGTAAAGCTACACACACACACACACACACACCAGTCTGGCCGCAAAACCACCACTGCTCTCCATCATAACACACACAAAAATATATGTCTACACTTAACATGCATGGAGCTGCATACAGAGGGCCACTGGCCCTCGGAGGGCCGGTAGCCCTTGACTGTTATCATGAAGATCTGCAGATCTTTTATCTACTGCAGAACACAATGACAATCTTATGCCAGAGGACGCTCCTCACCTTCTTAATGGCCTGACCTCGCCTCGTCCCGCAGCTGTAACATAAACACAAAACTCCTCACAGGCCCCTCCCTGAAGCCAGATAACAAAAAGGCATACAGGCAGCAATATAGATTCATTGTTCGTATTAAGTGACATATTGTGAGAATTCAATCTTCTGATTGAAGTTGTTTCTCCGTGCGTGTCCTCTGAATGGCTGCATCCAGCCCACAGCAGCATGTCAGTGCAGGAAATGTCACACAGAGAGCACTGCAGGCACTTGTCCTTTACAAATGTATTTTCTTCCTGACCTTTGACCTTGTATGCCATACTGAAGAATAGACTGACAAGGAGCATCAACAGTGGGACTGAAAACATAAACAGCTTCATTGGTTCCCTTCAATAGACATAAACGTGATGCCTCTGGCAGCAGGAGAAGGTAGAGACCAGCAGTTAAGAGTCTCTGCAAGCTGCTTCGTTGAATCATGACTTGACAGACGCTGTGGAAAAGTTTAATAAGTATAACAGAATCACCTTTTAACAGTTAGCCTACTTTTTTCTTTGTGCGTCTTTACAACCCGGGCATGTGATCTTCCCAGTCAGCTCTCCTTCACAGATCGACCCTGAGAATAATCGACCTTACATTAATGTCAACTGCTTTGGATACGAGCCTGTGTTTGGGTTTGTGTGTGAGGGCTGTGGCATCACTGTTTGAACATGGTATCAGAATTCAATAAACTAGCCTGTTCAGGGCTATTATGTCTGGAGCTGCAAAACATTTGTCAATGCATGGGTGCAGAACGAGGGAAGACCAGCTCAGGTGGAGAGGGAGCAGGGAGGGAGGGAGGGAAGGAAGGGGGGCGAGAATGGAAATGGGCTGTGATCCAAAAAAAAAAATACAGGATTTAATTTCCCGACCACACCTACCTCTGACCGACACTACCTTTCCGTTTCCCACCCTTTCCTGAGCTCCACCATACGTACACACACCAAACGTGCCCCCTGGTTCACTCACTCACAAAATTACACCAGATGTCACATCATGAGTCTTCGGCCACAGCACTGCAGCCAGATGAAGAATTTGAGAAATTCTGGAAAATATTTGTGGAGCGGTTTAGGATTGAAGTGGCTGAGGCCTGCAGGGGTAGAGGTTAAAGCTCTCCAGCTTTAATAAGGGACTGTATGACTGACTGCTGTAATGCTATAGTAGCTAATGGGGGAGGCAGGACTGGGCTATGACCATATGGGGTTCAGGCCTCTGGGCCAATTATGAGGCTGATTCCCCCGGGGCCGAAAGGTTGCACTCCTCTCTGCTTATTATAATCTCCCCATCTATCACTCATAGAAAGTCACGTCACTGAACACCTGACTGTATCACAGATCAAAACAGATAGCGAGAAATTGAAGTGCTGATGGAAAAAGGCTTTTCTAAAACCAGGCGACAGCACTCGGTTTCAACTCAGCTAATCTTGGAGGGTCCATATTTGTAGTCTTTAACACTGTATTCCACCCCGCGTGTCCTCACTCACACCAATGTACGCAAACAAAGCATAATCTCCTTTGCATTGTGTAAAACTTAATCAGGCTTTGGGACAGGCTACTTTTAGAGGTACGGTTTGCCCGCAGCTCGAGTGGTTGTCTTCACTAACCTCCCGTTTTAGACCAGATGACAGTAGGTTATTGTGAATTGCGTTGCCATATTCACGAGCACATGTGAGTCAGACAAAAAGAATGACATGTAGAAGCCTGTGGCGGAGTTAATGTAATTATAGCGTACGGTGTTTGTATACGCTCCTTAAAGTGTTGCTAGATGAGCTCCGTTGGACCCTGAGCCAAAGTGAAATCAGCAGACTGATGTTGTGCAAGCTGCCAACGATACTGTGTTAGTGTGGATTCAGCAGTGGAATACTGGGTGAATGTGTGTGTGTGTGTGTGTGTGTGTGTTGCCTGATCCTGTTGTGTTTATGCATCATTAGCCTTGATTACCAAAAGAAGAATGTGAAGGTTGTTAGTTTGTGCCGGTTTGTACCCATGTGTGTGATCATAGATGGCCTCAGTTTCCTTTTGCAAACCGAAATCAGGGTGTGTGACAGTGGCAGTGTATAGAGGTGTCACTGCACAGACTGCGTGTATATGTGTGTGTGTGTGTTGAGCAACAGCAGGCGGATAGGAACTGAAAGAGTGTAACCAGATATGTATGCATTAACTTGTTGTATGGTGTACGCTGTCACTTCCTTTTCTTTCTCTAATACAAACACACAGAGAACAAGCCAAAGATCACGCATTCTTCTGAGCCCTCCACACACCCGCATTCCTCATTAAGGACCCCCTGATAACCCCCCTTTCTCTTGGTCTTTCTCCTTCCCTGCTTTAACCCCCTCCACCTCCTATACGCACTGCCCCAAACCAGTAAAGTGGGCCAACCAATCATTACAAGGCAGCCAGATTGTGTTTAGCATGACAAAGGAGAATGCGTGTGACCATTTGTGTGTCTGTGTGCGTCTGTGTGTTTACATGCAGTGCATGTCGGCCTGTGTGTGTGTGTGTGCGCTCTCACTAAAAGAGGACCCCACTGTTGAGCTTTTAACAGTGAAGGAAGTTGGTTTGGACAGGAAATTCACTCCACATGTATTCAAAGTTAATTTACATTTATATGAGTGCAGATGAAACAGCACATCTCTGTCTGAGGTTGTTTAAAAGAAAACCAACTGGAAATCTATTTGTCTGTCAGGCAGATCTGTGACCTCTTCCCAGTACTTAAAAGAGCATTGAGCTAATCTACACCAGTTGTAACGTCCCGGGCAATAAAACTCTGCTGCTGTGTGGCAGTGTCATATATTTTGTTGCTATAGTTGATGCTTCTCTTTATTTCCAGTGAGCTGTTGGTATGGCTCCCACCTGCTCCTCTAATGCCTGGTCAGCCACTGGCCCCGTTTCTCCATCTTTCTCTGCTAGATTGGAGAGGCATTCCCCTGCCACAACACATGCTTAAGCAATTATTCCACGCATTCTCCTGGACAGGGAAAGAGGGCTAGATAGAGAGCGATAGACGGAGAGAGAGGGAGAAAGCAATTTGAAGAAGACTGAACAGGGGCAGCTGGCCAGGGATTGGCCGGGTTCTGGGAGAGAATGTGTAGAAGTTAAGCACAACTCCCATAATCCTTTTCTAAAAGAGAAGAATGAGAGAAGGAGGAAGGGGGGGGGGCTCCTGGAGTTAGGAAAGTACTGCAAAAACAGCCAATAACAGAGCAGCTAGACACACACAAACGACGTGTGACTTTATTGGGACACTTGCAGAATACAACATCTAACAAGTTGCATGTCATCAGGGAGCAGTAAAGACGATGCATCAATGTCAGCTTCATCACTCACACATCAATATGTAATCACACTTTGAGTTGTGCTTCAGTCTTGTTTCTCTGTGTGTGGATGGACAGCTCTGTTTGGAATGGCACCTCGTGATCTTTAGGGTCAGATGAACAAGGTTATGGGGGAACAGGAGGGGTGTCACAGGCTATTTAAAGGGTAGTTATAGGGCAGGTCACAGCACTTCAGAACATTTATGCCCCGGGCATGTTGGCTAGAAGCACAAACCCATGTGTCCCAGTGATGCTCTGCGGCCATTGAAATGATCAATATATAATGTGATGACAAGCTTTTTAATCCGCTGTCCCAGCCTATTGGAAAAGTTTCTTTTGTATGGATTTACGATACATTTATGAATGTGTCAGTACACAGACTGCCTGGTTAATTCTAATGTGTAGCATTTCAAGGTTTAGTTTAAACAATGTCTGTTTTGTGAAGATTTGCTGCGGGCGTCCCCGGCCCCGGGTGGTGTGTTGGAGCTGGATGATAAGGGGATGGTGCACATTAAGTTGTCTTTTGGCCGCAGATAACAGGCAATCGTTTTAAAACGATAAGGTTTTTATTGCCTGCATTAGAAAGCGCGGGACCGGTCTAACTTAATTATGTGTCTACTTTTTGAGTGTGAATCCAATGTTTTATTTTCAGTTTAGTACCAATCAGGTAAGACGAATATATTTTTTAAAAACAAGCAGGAATTTATAGTATAATGTTATAAAACTTACCGAGAAGAAGACAGAAGATGTCCAGAGCTATAAGTAGCTTCTTCTTACTGTTGTCAACACCATTGTTGTTATTTAACGTAGAGGTTCCTCCGTTCCTTGTCTCTTGGGCCATTGCTTTCTCATACATGTACTTTTGCATTGGACAACTCCCCGATTCAGCTCCAAATCCCACACCACGCGGTAGGTGAAGAAACTTTGTCAAGCTCTCAAGTCCGTACAAGAAATGTCACGCAACTGTAAGGGAAACAAACTTGCCAGATCGGAGGTCTCGGAGGTAAAGTCTAAGATCTGCTGATGTCTTCTATTTCAAAAACAAGAACATGAGTATAAATGGTTGTAGATGAAGGCTTTAGTGCAAACGCGTCACAGAAAAGTTGCCTGTGCTCGAAATGAATGGAAAGCCCGCTCCCCTCTATCGATCTTGCTTCAAAGACTTTGTGTGAGTGAGAATTGCCCCCTGAATCTACAGACGCTCTTGTTTTATCAATCCTTCTCCTCCTCCCCCTGCTCTCTTCAAGTACCCACAGCAGCTTCAAGGTTCAGCCCTCTTTCCTCCGCTAGCGTTGAGTCGTCACCTCCATCCCTGCATGGAAAAACTTTTCCTCGGACTGAAGACCTGAGCAGCACGGATCTACTGCGCCCCCAGCGGTTACACTAGGCATGACATGCGCACTGGAGTGGCTGTAAGCGCTTCAGTGTTCATGTTACAATGGAGATGATTTGCTTTCTTTGTTTTCACTATTGGAATATAAAGTCTTATTTTAAAATTGGGTTGGCAACAGCAGGTTACGTTTTGTCAGTACAATATCTGCACATCAGAGATGCAACATTGTTGAGAGATTATTAAATGTTCATAAATTACAGACAACGAAATGTTCAGTGGGAAATCCGATGAAATAGGTTGTGTAATCTACAAACTCCATTCTGGAAATGCACAAGCCTCCATGAATATAATATGAACGTGATATTTACATTTCACAATTTTAATTTCCATTATTCATTATTAATCAGAAAAGTGTAATAGTGAATTTATAAACAGTACACGAATATAGACAAATTATTTAGTCACTTTAGTCCAAAGAATGCACGTCAGAAAATGCAGATGTAGCCTACGAGTGGGAATCATAATTCGGTTTAGGAGTCACCCGCACTTGTTCAAAAGATGTATCGTATTTTCAATGCCTCTGTACCAACAAGTAAAGATTATATGTGCCTCAACTGTTTTCCTGTTTTCCTCAACTGTGCGCTCAAGTCTCCGGTTCTGCTGGATTTAGACAATATACACCTCTTCTGCCATCTAGTGGTTAAATATGCATCCGTTACTCTAGTGGTAAAATAGTGACCTATTATTTCAATTTTCCAGGCTTTTGTTTACCCTTCAATTCTGTTTCAGAGATTTAGTGAGATTCAGTCTGCTACTTAAAGAAAGTAGCTTTTTTAAAACACCGCAGACGTGTGAGAGATGACCTGACGGGGCAGTTGGGGAATAAACAAATCCAGATTTCTGCTTGATGAAAGAAGACATATGAGCACTGCTTGTCTGCTACAGAGTTCATGTTAAACCTGCCCGGGCCGAGTCTTCTGTGATTTTCTTTTCGCTCGCAGTGAGACAAGTGCCCCGCCCCTCCGTGCGCCCCACATGCAGGCAGGCAGCACACCCACCGCACCGAGCGAGCCCAGCCGTCGGTAACGTTGAAGATGGCAGAGCGGCAACAACAGAAACATGAAGGCAGGGTAAAGATCGGCCATTACATACTCGGCGACACACTCGGAGTGGGAACATTCGGCAAAGTAAAGAGTTAAGTCATGTTTGTATGTCATGCCGAGCCGAATGTGCACGTTTGTGCGTTTGAAATGCTCTAATACGAAGTAGTTGCCGTGCCTCCCTCCTCAAGGGACGGTATTGAACTTAAAGGTAGTCAGTGAGCAGTTTGCGTAGCATGAGGGAATAACGTCAGCAACAGAAGATATTTAAAGCGTAAATATCTTCTGAGAATCTGACCGCTTGGAAGTCAAATTCTTCCACCGAAGCCGCTTTCTTCAGCTACAGTTATCATCCATGGCAGGTGGCATTACCTGGAGAACACATGGAGATACAGAATGATAACGATTTTAGTTATTATCGTAGAGCCAGTTATATGTTTTTATTGTGGAAGGTGTCATTCTTCTGCTTTGCGGTAAAGGTCATCAGTGAAGCCCGCAGCTCTCCAGAAACCGACCGTATGAGCTTTAACTAATTTATCATCACGGTTGCTAGCCCGGTATGTTGACGTCAACCCATTGCTAGCCAGGGATAGCTACCTAAGTGCCAACTAAGTTGCGGATATAACCTGTACAGAGTTTTAGTTTTGCTAGGAAGCATATGAGAGGATGTTATATCAGGTGTCTAAGCTAGTATATGAGCATTCTGCGTGACCTTGTGAGCTCTAGCGTCAACTCCATTATCACCTCTGTTTCTTGTGTGCGCAGTTTGAAACTAAACACAGCAGGGGTAAACCCGCCTTAAGCTATGGCTACATTGCTAAGCTCGTCTAGATATGTTCGACATAAAATGATTGTGTCCATCCCAGCAAGAAGGAAAACAAACTCAACTCAGTCTATTGAATCATGTCTTGCTAATGTTAATGGGACATTAGCTGGGGTTATCTCCAGGTGGAGGCTGTAGCATATCCTCCTACTTTTGTATTAATACTTCATAACAGATTATATGGGTGTGGTCTAGCTCTAAATTGGATTTAGCTACTATAATAACGTGGGCCAGGGGGCAAATAGCTTGAGCACTATAAATAATGAGAAGGCCAAAAGATGATGGCTACAGAAGGGCAACTTACCTAAAACACTCATGCCAAGTCTGCTTTGCAACAGGTCTCCATATCAAAACTGAACCCAATGGGATACATATTTCTTGTGCCTAGCTGCTCGTGTATGTTCAATAATGTGGTGTTGTGTTCAGTGTACTGCATCTGCTTCATTTCTCAATTCTTTTCTAACTAGTTGGCGAGCACCAGTTGACAGGCCATAAAGTGGCCGTGAAGATCCTGAACAGACAGAGGATTCGCAGTCTCGATGTCGTGGGGAAAATCAAACGAGAGATCCAGAATCTCAAACTGTTCCGACACCCACACATTATCAAGCTGTAAGTACAGAAAGACATCACATCCTTCTGTCAGATTTAAGACTTTCTCTGTGCTGACAGTCGTCATGCAGAGATAGCTGAACTCCGTTAAATGAGGGGCTGTCGGATTATGTGTTGTGGAATGCTCCGCTAGTTCCTGTTTGTTTACTACAGCTGCACTGAACTAGGCATGCCCAAGAGGCTCCCAGGAGGTAGAGCATACAAACATACCAATGCACGCAGGCACACACACATGCACAAGCATGCACACACATGCACACACACACATACACACACACACACAAACACACAGAAATGCACATATGATTTGGAGTCGAAAAAGATCTCAGTTTTGGTTAGTGCAAATCGCCAGTTAAGATTTAAGTTCTGGCATGTCTAAATCCTCTTCCTCATCAAGGTGTCTTAGCTCCTCTAGTTTTTTCTTTGACCTTGCTCTATTTCTATCTCTCTCATTCTGGCCACATTTTCCTTGTCAGACCATATCTTTGTGTTATTTTTAGGCCAGGGTTCGTGTAAGTCCACTGTCACAGTGCGAGCTATGGCAGATATGTGAGTGCTCATTTCCCAAGCTGGAGCGCTGTGGAACATTCTTCCTCATATGTTTAGGCCTACATTCAAACACAGCCACAAACACACCTATAGTTGTTTACACACAAGTAGTGTTTTTAAGGGAATTAGAATAAATGCTCACTGTTTACATTTCCCAGATAGTTTGTAAGCGTGTTAATACCAGAAAAGGAAAGAGTTTGTTTGATCAGCGTGTTTTCCCACGGTGCTGGCAGCATGTCGGTACTCCCATCCTGACAGGAATGAAGTAGATTGTGACAAAGTGCAGAATCTCTCATGAGCAACCATTCATGAGATTGGGTAGACAAATTAATCCACCTGACCTTTATACAAATGATGAACACACTCAGCAGCCATATAACAGCTTGGCCTCACCTTACACTGTGTTTGTTAGAGCCCCAATGATACGGGATGTTTGGGTCTAAAGCCAATACAGATATTAGGGAGTAAAACATTCTGATGTTGATTTATCACTGGAAAAACAGTGACTCATGATTTACGACTGCCGAGTCAAGAGATGAACCGCAACTCTGCTATAAACCATCAAAACCTTTAACGTATGCGGTTGAAAAGCAGACTTGAACTGCAGAAGGTGCTGAGTTTTATAACCAATGAAGTCAGAGCTACTGGAAAAAATGTGTGTGTGTGACAGTTGAATGTGATCTTTTTGGAGTTTTAACAGAAGATAGGTTTAAGGGTTATTCCATATCACTACAAATAATATGTGTGTTGTGTTTTAGGTATCAGGTGATAAGTACACCCACTGATTTCTTCATGGTTATGGAGTATGTGTCTGGAGGTGAGCTATTTGACTACATCTGCAAACATGGACGGGTAAGACTTTTAATTTCTCGATTGATTGGTAAAGCTCCCGTGTACTGGGTTTCATTGTTCACTCAGTGGACTAGTGGCGCCAGTTTTAATGATGTAATGGTCCTTTAAAGCAGTTGCTGAGGCAGTGTGTTACTACCTTTTATGAAACATCATTTCGGGTATGTTTTCAAATTTAAGATGTGGAACATTTTTGAGACCAACTCTTAATTTGGTGTCCTTGGCATTGGCAGTCATTATACATGCTACAATTTGTACTTTTTTAGTGGTTAATAAATCTACTTTTGAAAATATCCCAGTAAGATGATTTATAGTTTATGACTCATGAAAATGTGAGTCATAGGTGATTCCCCCTCGGAGGCCAGCCTCTATTTTGAATGAAATTGCTCCCTAAGCCACAGCAGCTTTATTTCCAAACCCAAACATGATGATGATGATGATGATGATGATGATGATGATGATGATGATGATGATGATGATGATTTGCTCTAAACAAGCGCATACGATTCTACCTTTCTTTCCTCGTGTTCCATAGACCCACATCTCACTCATACAACTACAGACATTAAGGTCAGAGAAACACAGCAATAGTTAAACCACCTTCTTTCTTATTGTGTCTGTCAGGTGGAGGACACGGAGGCCCGCCGTCTTTTCCAACAAATCATCTCAGCTGTAGATTACTGCCACAGACACATGGTCGTCCACAGAGATCTCAAACCAGAGAACGTCCTGCTTGACGCCAGCAAGAATGCCAAGATCGCAGACTTTGGTAGGACTTCTAAAGAAAAGAGTTGCAGTTGGACACAGTGACAGAAAAATTTTATCGGCTGAAGAAGAGGCAAAGCATAACAGAATATAACAGAGTACCAGGGAAGGAGACAGTTTGTTTCAGAGCTGAAGTAACAAAGTAATGGTTGCAGAGTTGTAAGAAACTGTTTAATCATACACTTATAGATTATATACATGTTAATCTGATTATAAAAGGAAAAATCTGTTGTTCACTGAAAACAGTTTCTCATCGGTGGTTCTATTATTATACAAGCTGATTGTTTCAGAGACGGAGCCTGATGCAACATAACCATGAAGAGAGAAATATATTTAAAAGTACATGAAGGCCCTTGTGCACGGCAGGGTGTGTGGGTTGGAGAGGGGTCCCCTAGCAACGGGTAGGTCTTATATCAAGTCTGGCATAAAGCCTTGAGGCCCAGTGTCATCTGATAGGGAAGGGATTCGGGGGGGTTGATACTCAGGCCTGTACAGCAGGAGATGTGTTTTGTCTGAGAGTAACAGACACTGGTAAGCAGTTAGAGGGAGTGTTAAGAAGACGGGTGAAAGATAAAGGAAGGTCAACACATTGTGGTGCGTCTGGTGCAGGCTCTGGGAGTGAGCCTCATCCAATTAGATGAGCTCTGTGTTTAGAGCTTAGAGGCTCGGCGGGGAAAGGAGGATAAAGACATCAGGAGTCCGTGGTGTGTAACTCTTACACTGCCTGCCTCGGGCCATGTACAGTTTAACCTTTGAACATGAAGGGATTGATAGTAAGTCAGCATCAAGGTGAAGATGAAAGTGTGTGAATGTGTGTCTTGTCTTTGGCCAACAGGTCTGTCAAACATGATGTCAGACGGGGAGTTCCTGAGGACAAGCTGTGGTTCACCCAACTATGCTGCACCAGAGGTCATCTCAGGGAGGTCGGTGTCGGTGTCTGTGTGATCACAACAGGGCTGCAAATGATAATCACAACTTCTTTGCTCGATGTTTAAAGTTTGAATCCATGACCTCCTGGCTGATTTGAAGACCTCTGCAGCTGCTGGTGATAACAGCAGGTTCTGTGTATTAGTGCTGTTTGTGTCTCAATTCTTTTAATCGGTGCTGCGGTGATATTTTCTGAGAAATTAACGACGGAAACGCGCCACTTTTACGGAATAGCCTCCATTGGGAGATCCACTCAGGATGTGTGTATGTGCGTGATGCTTTTTCACAAGTTCTCTGGTTGATGGATATTTGCTGCCGTCATTACGCATGTTCTTATTCTTCAGTATACGGCACCACCGGTACCATAGACAGACCGGTACCGTCACATTCTGGGTTTCTTCCTTGGCTCATCCTTCATCACACCACCACGTCTATGAAAATCAGCCTGTTAGTTTCAGCGTAATCCTGCTAACACCAACGCAGCCAAAATCCTAAGCTCCTAGGCGGAGGAAGAAAAGTCTTAAACCTGCTTACAACTACATCACATATGCAAATGTGAATTATACTGTGTTGTGAACAACGTTTTTAAATGCCAAGTAATGGGGGTTCAGTAACTGCTACCGCATTGCATCACATCCTCTCATTGCTCTGTCAGGCTGTACGCAGGCCCAGAGGTGGACATCTGGAGTTGTGGGGTGATCTTGTACGCCCTGCTGTGTGGCACCCTTCCTTTTGATGATGAGCATGTCCCAACGCTGTTTAAGAAGATCAGAGGAGGAGTCTTCTACATCCCAGAGTACCTGACCCGCTCTGTGGCCTCGCTGCTGATGCTCATGTTGCAGGTGGACCCTCTGAAGAGAGCCACTATCAAAGACATCAGGTGCTGATCTTTTTTTATTATCGATCAAATGAACATTTGGTTTTTTTAACAGTTCAGAGCGGTTACTTGACAGCAGTTCCACTTTGCTGATTATTCCGTCCTCTGTCAGGGAACATGAGTGGTTCAAGCAGGACCTGCCGGGCTACTTGTTCCCTGAAGACCCATCGTACGACTCTACAGTCCTGGATGAAGAGGCGGTCAGAGAAGTGTGCGAGAAGTTTGAATGCACTGAGTCTGAGGTTGTTTCTAGTCTCTACAGCGGGGACCCTCAGGTAAACAAGCCACGTTTACAGTTTGAGATGGAGATTTTCATCTTCTCTGAACAAACTGGATAATGTATGCATGTCCAATGTCCACATCCTTCTGCACCCGGGGGAATCCCTTCCCAGGCACACCAGTGTGATATTGCTTTCGTAGAGGTTGTTGATTATTTTTTCAGTTTGTGCTGTCCTTGTCTGGTCTGCTGTTGTGTCTCTCATTGGCAAGGTTACTGAAAATGCTCAAGTAGTCAAACAAACCACTGTTGCTGTCAACAAACATCATGTGATGTCGCTTGGAATGAAGCTCAGTTTGTGCTTCTTTTTGACTCAAGACTGAACATCTGTGTGTAGTGGGAATGAGCAGTAACGTCTGGTGCTGCTATTACAGCTGTGGTAGAGTTAGATAATCCGTCAGCTTTCATTTCACATCTCATCCTCCCTCTATCCGTACAGGATCAGCTGTCAGTAGCCTATCACCTCATCATAGACAACCGGCGTATCATGACCCAGGCCAGTGAGTTCTACTTGGCCTCCAGTCCGCCACAAGGCTCCTTCATAGAGGAGGGCATGCCGCTGCCCCCGGGGGTCAAACCCCACCCAGAGAGGATGCCTCCACTCCTCGCCGACAGCCCCAAGGCTCGTTGTCCTCTAGATGCTCTCAACACCACCCGACCCAAACCACTGGCAGTGAAGAAAGCCAAGTGGCACCTGGGAATCAGGAGCCAGAGCAGACCATACGATATCATGGCTGAGGTGTACAGGGCTATGAAACAACTCCGCTTCGACTGGAAGGTAAGAGGACACACACATGCATCTATATCAATAGCACATACACAGGTTAACTTCTAAAGGAAACTTCTAACTGTGTTGTAGGTGGTGAACCCGTACCATCTGCGAGTGCGGAGGAAGAATCCAGTGACGGGCAACCTGGTGAAAATGAGCCTGCAGCTGTACCAGGTGGACAACAGATCCTACCTCCTCGACTTCAAGAGCATCGATGGTTGGTGGTGGACACACTGCATCAATACAGACATCACCACATTTGTTATCGTCAGAGTTTGACACAGGCACACACATATTTACTTGAAGCATTCACAAACACACCAACATTGTTTTTAGCTGTGTCTGAATAGTGTCCTCTTAGTTTCACCGCACTGTTTAACATGCAGGACATCAGCTAGTCTGCGTAACGATTACTTGTCACCAGTCTGCTGGTTGCTACCATTCATTAAATAATTGTACTGCGAATTTAATAGTAATTATGTGGCAATGAGTACAAGAGTATGATAATGTTAATGTTAATAAGTGCATGCAAAATTAGAATTGAATTTAAATTTCTCTTTTAAAACCAAATCAAAACGCTGATGCTGCTTTCCTCTGCTCCCAGACGACATCATCGAGGCAGCGGGCTTTAAATCAGGTTCGTCTACTCCTCAGAGGTCCGGCTCTACAGCCGGTCTCCACAGACCCAGGCTGAGCATCGACTCAGCAAGCCCAGCAATGGATCTGCCTCAGCTCAGCTCCTCTCTCCCAGGGTCCCTGTCCGGTAGCTCACCTCTTCTCACACCACGCCAGGGATCACACACCATGGACTTCTTTGAAATGTGCGCTAGTCTGATCACCACACTGGCGCGCTGAGACCTGCTGACTCCAACCCTCGACGTAAGCTGGATGTCAGGAGGGTTTGTAGGCTAATGGCAGATGTTGGGAGTGTCGATGTCTGGAGTGATTTCCTCTTTCTCTCCATCTCTGTTCTAGTTGTGTTGGCCTGCAAGGATGAGTGGAAAAGCCAGGTGTTCACCTCTGATGGAGAGAGAAAGGGGAAGCCCTCGGCAGACAGTCGGATCGATATCTTTTGTCTTATTTTGAAACAGTCTTTGGGTAAGAGTCTCGACGCTCAAACAAACTGATCCTGGGACTTGAATCTGTGAACTCGAGGAACCCAGCCGGGTGAGCACGATCTAAGTCTTGTCCGACTCAGCAAAGGTTAAGATCAAAGTCACTCCTCCCACCAATACCAACTATCTATTATCAGCTGTTGAAATATCACCACCGACCACAACACTTAAAGGCGGGACATCCTGCTGAATCTGCCCAGACACTAATCAGAGGTCAGTTTTGCATTATGTATTTTGATAAGGGCACCGAATGTTTAAGTTTTATTTTATATGGTTTGTAAAGAGACAGCTTTTTGTTATCCATGTATATTCAATTTATATTACAGTCATATTGCGTAGCTGAATATGTTGTCAAAGACAAACCAAACCTAACTTAAGATGATTATTATTCAGATATCAGATCCGTATTTATTTTTCAGAGATTGTTTTTTAGGGCACTGAAGGTGCATTATTTAAAGACTTCATTAAATCAGAGTGAATAGATTGCAGAGGATCACTAAACCTAGACAGCAGGATGGTAGAAACTGTTACACACATATACAAACCGTCTCCAAAGCCATTTTCAAGTTATCTTCATTTCTTTTCAGAGAAAAGGACTTTACTGATGTATTTCTTGATACTATGCATACCGCACAGAACATAGCACATACACATTCAATAACTCCAAGAAGTATGCAATACAGAAGTACACACACACCTCTTGTGCACCACTTTCGAGTCCTTTAGTAGATCAACCGTAAACGTGCTGCTCACCCTCGTGTGCACAGAGAATAATTACAAAGAACAAGCAGCCCTGCGACATTAGAGGAAAGACATGGCAGCCTGTTACACATGATGCAGCCTGGAGAGCTGCACAGTTAACTCTTTGCATATTATTTATATTTATATATTATTTTTCAATCAAGTCCTATAAAATGTGAAACATTATGAAAAAAGGTCGTCAGAACGTACCAGAGCCTCGAAGATTCTGTCATGTGGCCAAACAGAACTAACAGCTTTCACATAAAGAAGAAAGAACTGAATAATAAGGCTAAAGTAGCACAACCACTACACGTAAACCAATAAAACACTAGGAGTGAATAAGATGAAATAAAGGTGCAGTGCCATTAATTTATTATCTAAGAAAACATTGTTTATTTTACTCAGTCCTTTTGCTTTACGGTTATTTTTCAGCCCCATCAGTCAGCTAATCTGTTCCACAGTGATTCATTTACCAAACCCTCTGTTCCATTGAATAGAGGGTTGTTTTACGGTCATGAGGCGCGGTGGAGGAAAGCAGGGAGACGACTTACCAAAGTGAGAGGGTGTGTATCTTTTGCAGGACGGAATAAGCCACAGAAACCTTTTCTCCAGTTGCCTTAAGAATTGCAGCGCAGTAATTGTGCATATATAAAAGGGAGAGGGAGCGCATTTGCACGTGTGTGTGACGGAGAGGAGATGGGCAGAGTGTCACATGATTGTCCTGTTTTCTTACTGATTTTACACTGGTTTATTAGGAGGATCTTTGCAGTGGTTTGAATGCTTATGTGTCACTCGTCAAACACGATGCGTTGATCTTTTGTAGACTTTGGAGCTGGTGTCTGTGTGTATTCTCTCTTCAGATGTTGTATTCTCTTTGGTCTGCACATGACGACTCACTTGCAGACGGCTGCAGGTGCTGTTTGACTCACTGTACTTGTTGTCTGTGGACGCTGTTTTTACTTTTCTAAATGTTCTACATCGTCTTGTCAGATCGTACCGTCGTGAGGTTGTTGCATCATCCGTGTCATCACGTAATGTTCTTGGATGTGAAGGTTGGTACCGCTCAGATGAATCCTCCTCTGTCCCAGTTGGTTCTCTTGGTTGGTTGTTAAGGCACCAGACTGTTGCCTTCCTACTGTTCTCAGTAGAACAAAGAATTCTTTCTCTACTCTACTTTAATTTACTGATGTCACTATGTTTCACCTCACTGGTATTTTCACATGCTTCGGGGACTGAGGTGGTTTGTGGTCAATTGTCATGTGAAGTGGCATCAGTGAGATAAGAACAATATAACATTTGGTAATGATTGGTAGAGCTTGGCCATGGTGGTGGTTCCCAGTCTGGAGTCTGACCTAACTGAGTCTGTTGGACCTTAAATAACTAGATGTTGTTTCTCCCAGTCGCCATGGTGTTTGACATTGATTCGATGATGAGAGTCGGGGAGGTTTATGGTTGAAAACGTTGAAAGCCACCTTCTTTGTTTCTCTGCTGCAACCCTTTATTACATGTCTTCTGTTTGTGTGTCTCTCCTGTGTGTGAGTGGACATACGCCATGAATCGCTTTGACGTTGGGAGGGAAACTACGCCCCCTGGAGCGAGGCATTGCAACTGCATACACACCTTGTAAACACCATCCTCGGTCCTCTGTGAGCCTTCTGTATTACCCTCCGTTGCTGTCTTAAACGATTTGTTCTGTGTATAGTCAGCTTGTAGTTCACATCAGAATCGTATCTGGCCTGTTATGCATTCATTCCTTCTCCGGCTGTTTGGGACAACAATAAATATTGACCAATGAAGCGCGCTATCCTGGTGAGGTCATAGGTGGCATTTAATGTCCCTAATATAACAAGTATTTACTGTCAGACGTAGTACTCTGTACATTACAACTGTATGCAACTACCAGTGGCATGTTAGTCTTTTGAACTCTAATCCGTGTTTAGAGCTGGGACACACATGCCAGAGGGCCTAATCAACTACACACTTTACATGTCGTACCAAAGTGGTTATTTTCACAGCAAAGCTGTGTCCTCAGTTTATCTGTCGTGGGATACCTATGATCATTGTAACCTTAAATTAGCAGTGTGTGTGTGTGTGTGCGTGGGTGTGTGTGTGTCTGTGGGTGCGTGCGTGTGATGGTGCATTTCAACTGTCTCCCGTTCTCTCGGTCTGATTGGGGTTTGGATTTATCTCGTTATGCACTGCATGATGTTGCTGTTATGATTTGCACTTTAATGAGTATTTATTGAAAAAAAAATAAAGAAACGTATGAAAGGAAAAAGTTTCTGTCGTCAATTTGAATGTTTTTCATAACCACGCACGCGCACACACACGCACACACGCACACACACATCACAGAGGACTACGATGGTCAACAGTAATGTCTTCAGGACCGTGACGTCAGGAGGATCATCACCGCTGTACTTCCCGTCTCTGTAATACTTATTATTCATCAGCCTGAGGGAAAGTCTTGGATCATAGGAGGCACATACGAGTGACATCATTCACCCCAGAAAAAGACAGAAACATCTTGGATATCTTCATGTACATAAGAATCAATCATGCAAACACATGGAGGGTATCAGAGATTGGAAGCCGATCACATCCCTTGTGGGGTGAAGTTTACTGTACAACAGTATCGCCGAGAACTAAAACTTAATGTATTAACTTGATTGGTTGTTTTGTTATTTAGCCCTTCGTTACCAACGCTGCAAACCAGTGGAGACTGAGTGAATGCTACTGTTCTTTTAACATGGGCTGCAGATGAAGCGTCCTGAGGAACAAGCTGGTCAATCTGACAATATTGATAACAGGAAACATGATACAAATAATCTCCCAGTGTTCTTCACTACGCAGGTCTCAGTGCGTTCTTCTGATGGCCTCTCAGCCAGAAACACACCCCGGTGTGTGGAAACTTTCCACCGTCCCTACATCAGTCCCCCTCGTTTGTCCTCATCAAGGAGTCATTTAACCTGCGAGGTCCTTCTCGGTCACAGTACCAAGCCTGTGTGTGTCTGCAACAGTTTGTAGGTCCTTTCCTGGAATCATCACTTCACCAGATCTTCAACATCATGAAAACCATCATTAGAATTGCCTCCTCCTGGTTGTCACCGAGTGCCTCAAAGACCAGCAACAGCCCACAATATTCTCCATTTGCTGAGATGGTGATGATCATATTTCTTGTGCCTTGAGTGAATCAGAACGCTGATCCAGAAATGCAGCCACCATGTAGATAAAGTCAGACTTCAGAACGTATTGTCGCAGGATAAGGTGACTGACAGAGGTCACGACGTGAAGAGAGTCATCCAGACATCCTGTTTCTTCTGCCCGGCTGCCTTTTGTTCTGTCGCAGAAAGAAACAAACATCAGGTCAACCAGCAGGTGATCAGCAGCGAGGTGAGAGGCCCAGATGTTTATTCTTACTGTGTTTCTCCATGATTACTCCGACGTCAAATCAGCATACAGGTCAGGAGGAGGTAAGATGAACATTTCAGGTTGATCGAAGTCCATTTCCTGCGCTGAGCCGGCCTCGTGTCTGCAGAGACAAACCATCGCTCACTTAGCTGTTGATCACAAGGACGTCCCTCCACTAACTGACGTACAAGATGAAGCTGCTGCAACATTTGTCACTGAATCGATGGTGACCTCGCTTTGACCCCCCATGACACCATTGAAAAGGCAGAAGGCAGATTTACTTCCTGGTAGGAGACGAGTGGACAACAAGTCCTTCAACAAGGAGGAAGAAGACCTGTCTGTCTACAGGTTGCACTACATGTTCAGCATTCTTGTGTGAGCGCGTGTGTTTTACTTACGGCTGAGCTGCTTCCTGCTGCACGATCACAGGACCTGAGAGGGAACCAGGAGTTAAAGGGATTAATGACATGTATGACGCAGGCTCCAAGACAGTGGGTCTTCCTTTAGACAAGGCTTACAGTATTTGCTGGTAGCAAATGTCTCCGTCTGAAATAACTTCTGACTCAGCAGATATATAAAACAGGTCTGTCTAAGGGCAGATATTACAGTATTATTACAGTATCTGTGTATCTGTATCCCACTAACATTCCTTCTGATAACTGGTGTAGTAAGTAATGCAGTATTCTTCCATTCACTGTCTAAAGCGGCACGGTGGCAAAGTGGTTAAGATCACTGGTGGTTAAGATCACTGTTAAGATCACTGCCTCACAGTAAGAAGGTACTGGGTTCGATTCCCGGTCTCGGAAGGTGCTGGGTTCGTTTCCCAGTACGACCTGTGGGAGTTTGCATGTTCTCCCCGTGGCCGCGTGGGTTTCCTCCGGGCACTCCGGTTTCCTCCCACCTCCCAAAAACATGCAGAGTGAATGAGTATGAATGAGTATGACTGTGAGTGAATGCTTGGTGTTGGTCAGAGGGGCCGTTGCGCACACATTGGTTGCCACGCTTCTGTCAGTCTGCCCCAGGGCAGCTGTGCTACAATGTAGTTACCATCACCGGTATGTATGGGTGATAGGGTGTAAATGTGATTGTAAAGCGCTTTGAGTATCTAGAAAAGCGCTATACAAGTGTAAGGATTATTATTATTATATTATTATTATTAAAGCCCCCGTGGGGAAACCCACCTCAGGCATATACTATTAATTTATTGTACAAATACTTCCTGGACTTATTCCAGTCTGGGTGATTGTTCAGACATTACTTACTTGTCTCTGGTTCAGTGCTGCTGCAGGAGAGAATGAAAA
>CAAKHC010009961.1:1528-12632 GCA_901007825.1 Macroramphosus scolopax | reverse complement strand
GGTTAGTCTGGTGTGCTTCACAGTGGCTTTGCTTGGAGCAGTAATAGTATACCGTGTGTGTGTGTGTGTGTGTGTGTGTGTGTGTGCTGTCTCTACGTTCTGCTGCGTCTGGATCTTTAAGGTATTTTTCTCTCCTTGCTATGTTTCTCTTTACGTGTTCCCGTCAGATCATCTATCGTTCTGCACATTATTATGTGATGATCTCGTCCTGATCGTCTGAGGACGTCCACAGCCGCTGCTGCAGATGCTCATCATGTTGGTGTCGAATACAC
The DNA here is from genome assembly GCA_901007825.1 of Macroramphosus scolopax. Classification (NCBI taxonomy): domain Eukaryota; kingdom Metazoa; phylum Chordata; class Actinopteri; order Syngnathiformes; family Centriscidae; genus Macroramphosus; species Macroramphosus scolopax. The sequence continues at coordinate 12,360 of CAAKHC010009961.1, read as the reverse complement.
AGCAGATTATTTTGACAAAAACACACAAAAAAAAACTGTAAAACACTCTGCACATTCATCAGATGTGAAGTGCAGCTTGAATTCCCCCTGTGAACCTTTAAGAACTTGTATCAGAAAGTGTCTCCGACATGCGAGCGAAGCCGAGACTGAAGTCTGATGTCAATGAGCGACACTTCCTGGAGCCGCTCCACTGAGAAAGAATAGAGGAACAACTCTGTGGACACGCCGAGCGCCGCCAGGCCGACTCTCCGGGGAGCCGGCTGCACTTTCTGCTTGAGAACTGCTGGCACAGTTATGCTGCTTTCAAACTTTAAGTAAGCAGAAACTCTGAATCCGACGTGGCGCGAAGCAGCACGGACACAAGTCGACGCACTGTGGCGTCGACGCGGCTCCTGAATGGACCGAGATTTATTGGACAGAATGACGTTTAGATGTTTCAGTCAAGTTTATATTTTCTGTTTCACGTCTCAGTGAGACCGAACCAACCTGAGAAGACCAAGTCCGCACGCACGCACGCACGCACGCACGCACGCACGCACGCACACTTATTACTTGTTCTATTTTTGGTAAATGCTCTTTAACTGTCTCTTTGCTGCTGTAATAACGTAAATGTCCCCGTCGTGGGACGAATAAAGGATCTCTGATTCTGACAGAACTCACCCCCATGATCTTGCTCCTCTGCTCCACGTCCTCCCACATGGAGTGAACGATGTAACGGCACATGTACTTTCCTGCTCGGCCTTCTTGACGCATCCGCACCAGACACATCCTACGAGGCAGGAGGACATTAAAGGTTCAAACCTGAGTTGTACAGCAGCACGAATCATGAAAACCGGCAGGGAACCAAAGTGAAGTTTGAAACTGGAGCAATGTTCACTCGCGTGTCATCAGCAGAGGATTACAGCCTGCAGTGTCACTCAGAGAGAAACAGACCGTTTAGTTTTAAATGGACCTGTAAGTTCAGTTCTGAGTCAAAGACGCCGATGTTCCTCGCCTCCTGACTCGTCGTCGCCTCCTGACTCGTCCTCGAGGCGACTAGTTGCTCGCTCTGAGCCTGAGAACTAAAATATAATTTATCTCCTTTGAGCTTTAAAAGAACAAAAACTATCTGATATCTAAAGTTGTGTCATCAGCATGACAACAGAAAGAGCCGGCAAGTCGCCCGATGACATCACCGATGACATCACAGAGTGGGAACATTAGTAGAAATAGAAGGAGACCACGGAGGAGAATGAAGAGTGAAAGAATGTGTTTACAGCTAAAATAAGACGACAGAAAAAAAATAAATAGGTATATATACAATAGATGAACAGCCGCGTGTGCGTGTGTATGTATGTGTGTGTGTGTGTGTGCGTACGTGTGCGTGTGTGTGCGTACGTGTGCGTGTCTCACCATACATGCAGCTGGGCCACCAGGAACCAGGAGTTGAGCGTGTCGGGGAGCGAACATCCTGAAAGAAACGAGTGTCAGGACACCAGGTTACACAACTCACACAAATACTCTGAAGAACTGTTTTGTCGGAATAATGAAGTAGCTGGAACTGTTGTGACATTGCGCCCCGACAGCGTCACTCACTCTCAAAGAACTCGTCGTAATTGATTCTCTCCACGCAGCAGGTGTACATGCGCAGGGCAGCGATCTTGATTTTCTGTTAGGACAAAATAAACATTTCCCTTCAGTGAATCAGCGTCACGCGTTGCTGCAGCTTCATCAACACATCGTTGAACCCCGTCCGTCCATCACTCACCCATTTGTTGTATTTCAGAGGTCCTGTGAAGCCGATGGCCTCGATGAGCTTTGTGAAGGCGCCGACTTCTTCCTCTGTGGGCTGAGGCGTCTCCTTCACGTTATGCAGCTGAGCGACGACGGAGAGAAACACAGTGAGAGGAAGAAGTGGAAGACAGGAAGTGTGAGCGGGATTGATCAGCGTCTAGAGGATGAACATGACTGGGGAAGGACTCCGCCAACTGTCCTCGACTGAGATGGACGAGAAGCGCTGCGACACATGTCTGAGTTATGTGTTTGTCTACACGCCGTCCTGCCACAATATCAGCATTGACACATATTCATTTAAGTTTTCACTGTTTGAAACGGTATTTTATTGTGAAGCTGTGCTGCTTCTCCCTCGCTTACTCTGAAAAAGAACTGTGGAGGGAAAAAGCTACATTAGGCTACAGAAATGAAATAACTGACACTTTAACTGCAGAATAAAACATCAGTAAAGCAGAAAACACGTATGTGGAAACAATATAATCTGCGCACACACAAACACACACAGAGAGCTGCATGCTGAAGTTCACAGTTCGACAGGCTTCATATTCTCTGTGTGTACACAACCCTCATTAACACGACGGCACACCTGCAGAACGTGGCCTTTACTGGGCTTACGTAAACTAAAATACTGACCTATTCAAAGCTCGACAGGTTTATTAGTGCGCCTCCTCCTTGTTGTTTTAAACTGACCGCAAGGCTTTTACAGGTGTGAACACAATGTTAATGTGTGTGTGTGTGTGTCACCTGTGTTGTGAGGTGAAGAGTCCGACATGGTGTGAAAGTGGGCGACGAGATTCGGGCCAGTTGGCAGGCTGCTAAAGCTCTCGAGAAACAGGCTTCTTGATCCAACAGCTGCACGGAGACACACAGACACACACAGTGAACAAGCAAAGCAGATATTTGTAGAGAAGCACGTGTGATGTGAACTTCTAGATTTCTGAAACTCTTAAAACCAAACAATTCTAACCGTCACCAATATTTACATGCAGACAAAACCTGGGTTTAAGTAAATTATTAGTATTTCATGCTGCTGTTTAAAGGCAGCGAGTGTGACGTGACCATGGGCACAGGCTGAAGATGTTCAATTAACCATCAATGAAGCTGATCAGTGACGTCATGAGATCGGCCACAGCTTCAACTTTACGGATCACGGAAACACGTCGGTTCGAATCCCATTGCGGAGCTTAATATTTTAATTATTCTGGTTAGTATGTTGCTAATAATTGACAGATATAAATTCAATATTCGTTGATGATGTAACAATTTGTTGCTGACAACATTTAATAATACATCAGTTCACAGATGCAATCAGGTGAATCTGTTAACGCTAAAATCACCAGATAACATGATCACCACATAATCTGTCACACCTGCGCGGTCGACCGCAACGTGCCGGCAGCTGAGAGCTACTAATCTCATTAAGTTAGCAGCTCCGTGGTGATGATTTTCAAAACATTTTTAACACTCGTTTTCATTTCACATGTATAAAAGATTCTTCAGCTAATGTTTAGTTAACACACAGTGAAGTTAAACGTTCACAAGTTACAGCGTGTTAGCTTGAATCCTGTTAGCCAGCTAAGCTAACACTAGTTAGCGTTCTCACCATCCCGCAGGCGGTTCTGGTCGCCGGTACATTGACGAGGCTTCTGGCGGCGGACAGCAGCGGCCGCCAGCGATACATGACTGCACGGTGTCCGGATATCACAGCGGACGAGCGGACTGCTGTCAGTAAAAGCTGCGGTGTGTTTGGTAACAACAACAACCTCCTCCTCTGCAATGTCAACGGAATCTGTCCGCCACTGTCTTCCTTCCGGTCAGAAACAGGGGACGGTAAAGAAAGGTTCCGGCTTGGGTAACTTTTGCTTTGGTCTGTTTTAAACGCGCATGTAAATTTTTTTACTGAAACAATGTAATTGGTCTTTACTCGAGTATTTACAGTTCATGTTCACTTTACAATCCACCACATTTCAGAGGGAATTATTGTACTATTGTTCAGTTTAAGATTTGAGTGATGAGTAATTGTTTAATTTCTTCATCACCACAAATCAGAGTTTCCACATTTGTAAAATATTAATTAATGCCACACAAAAGAAAGATGTTGCAGAGATCTTATTCTCCTCTCCATAAACAAATAATGCTTCGCTGTTTTTAACCAACATGGTAATATGTCTTCTCATGGTCTCTGTCTCTTTCTCTCTCCAGAACTCTTCACCCAGCAACCACAGCAAAAATGGGATGATACACAAGCTCTGCTGCATTCCAATATGAAGCAGCGAGAGGGAGCGTCAGTCCAGGCCCGCCTGCCTGAAGAGGAAACTCATTTCAGACACAGTGACCTCCTTCAGAACCTGAAGCTTATGACCTCAGGTGAGTGAATCAGTATGGGGATGCGACGCTCCTTTGTTGTAGCCAGACAATAATCTAACTGAGCATGTGCAGAGACAGCGTCATTACTCCAGCTTGTTTCTGATTGGAGGCATTCAAGGTGTTACAACTGTCCCTTGTTTCCCCTACAATGTAGAGATTTTTCTGTTTGGACTAAAGTGGTGGGCGTTGTCCTCGCAGCTGAACAACAAACCTCACAAATATTTCTTTCTTTGTCATTGGTAACATTTGTTGACTGTAAATACGTATAGAACAGGCACAAAACAAATATTTTCATATTGTAACATCGGCCTGGAGAACATGTTCTGACATGCAGTGTAACTCAGAAGTGAAGTCACCGTTCAGGTGATCAGAACGAGGTCTGCACGCAGTAACTTCACATTTTGATTAAAAGCCGCGGTGGCAGCTGATGGAGGACGTGTTTTCATGGTTAAACAGAGCAGGTGATGTAATGTTTTAGTGGCCTCTGCATCACCGTTTTTAATGTGTCTCATTTGGAAAGTGTGTTTATGTGTAAAGGTGACAGAACCCCCCCCTTCACAGTTTCTCTTATGTCGCAGTCAGGAAGGTCACGATCATTAACGGTCACATGGCGTATGACAGCATGCCCGGAGAATGAAGCCACATGCTGCAGCAGAGTTCATTTGAAGCTTCCTGTTGTTGCTCGTAACATTCAAACAGTGGCTGTCAAAATAAGCTTCAAACAGGAAGTTCCCTCGTTGTTTGTGGGGTTTTATAGTGTGACGGCTTTTGATTCCTCATCAATCACCATCTCTCACTATTTAAGTGCTCGTTCACACCGGCCGTGTTCAGTCCGGTTGAACCGATCAACCCGAGGAGTTTAAATTCAGAGTTGTAGGATGAAGATGTGACTATATTCTTCATCGCCGCCTCGGTGATTTGGACTTGGATGAATGTACGACAGGACACACAAGTAATATATCAAACCATTGTAAAGTTCCTACATCAATAAAGATCTTGATCAGGTGCTTCATCGTGACTGGAAGGACCCAGCGAGGTCCCGGCAGCGGAGACAAACACACCGAGGGGTCAAGTGGAGTTCTCAGGTCGACACCCAAACGTCCATGGAAATGAATTCAGCTGTCAGATGACGCCGAGCGAACACACTCACAATCATACATCAGCGGTGAGTTATGGGACGAGGCTAACGTCAGGTCTAGCCTCTGCTATTTCCTCGGCAGCCGGTCAGTCCTCTGCTGCACTCCCTGCAGTGACCTCACCTGATAAACACTGTTTCCCATCCGCGACCTCAATCCGACACTCGGTGACGCTGCCAGGCAGCTTCCCGCCGCCCCCGCCGTCTGCCTCGGTTTCACACCTCAGATGTGCCCAGTAGATTCTGCTTTACTCTACAGTTTATTTTTCATCCATGGCGGCTGGTGGAAAAAGTTCCAGATGCCACATCCGATCAACTTCAGTGAAAAACATCCCAGTATGAGCCCCCCCCCCCCCCCCTCCGTCTAGCGCCCCCTGCTGTTAATCCCAAACTCATCGAGTTATTTATTTTCTGGGAAGTTGGTTAAAGTTTGGATGGAGACCCGTGTGGGCGGGTGATATTGTCTGTATCCATTATGCAGACCCAACATGCATGAGTGCGTCTATAGTGTGTGTGTGTGTGTGTGTGTTTGTATTAATAAGGGGTGATAAATGGCGGGCGCAGAGGAAGCGGCGGATTCCTGCTCGGCTCCTGTTCCTGTGAGAAACCGTGCTAAAGAAAGCAGACATAAATAATGTCTGCCACCCGCCATCCTGCCCGCAAGACTGTGTGTGTGTGTGTGTGTGTGTGTGTGTGTGTGTGTGTGTGTGTGTGTGTGTGTGTGTGTGTGTGTGTGTGTGTGTGTGAAAAAGTGCAAAGAAAACAAAAGGTCAAGGATGTATTTCTCCACACACACGTGAACGCCAGCGCCGCCTCTCCTCAAACACACATAGTGAGGTGTGTGTGTGTGTGTTTATGTGGTGTGTGTCTGTTGCCTCCACACGGTTTCTTGGTCTGAAGGTCCATTAATGTTCTCGCAGTGCAGGAGCCGCTCGGCCACCTTGTTAGTGACGGTCTCAGCTTCAGACCAGATTCAGAGGAGATGATGTGTGAGGAGATGTTAACCAGAAGATCCTCTGCCCGTGTTGAACACCTCCAATACGTCTGTGTTAAGACGACCTTGTAGTTTCTGAGTCGTCCTGCTGACGGACAGACTCGATGTATGAAACAACTCTGAGTGTTTGTGCAACCAGAGTGAGATGCACCCTGACGTCTTCAGGAGTCGCTGCAGCACATGAGCGGAGTCGGGCCCGGTACTCTTTGATGCAGAAGGAACCCTTTAACGTCTAGTTGAGACGCCGGCTGTCCATCAACACCACGGTAAATCTCATCATTATCAGACGCTCAGAGGGACTGAGTGACTGTCCTGCCTGTTTCCTCGGCTCATCCAGGACGGTCTGCAGTTGCTTCAAGTGACACGCTGCAAACAGCCTCCTGCTGTGTGTGACATCAAAAGCCGAGCATGTCTTATATCGAGTGCGATGGATCAACATGAGAGTTAATACAAAGGCTGCCTGGTGCGTGGGGGGAGAAGGGAGGAGGAGTCGGAGTTGACTCACTGGGAGCTTCACCATTGAGAACGTGTGGATCGATAGCATCGGAGGTTTAATGTTGTGTGCTTGGTGAGGTGAGGAACTTCCCATCCTCCCCCTTGTATATAAACCTGCCAAGAGCAGCCACTCATCCTGATGTCTGCTGGAGTCAAACTGCATCCACGTGTGTTATTAAATCTGACGCGAGATGAAGCGACGCTGAGAGGAAGCTCAGGGAAGATGACAGCTGCTCTCCCGATGTCCCGAGCGTTTCCATGGTGGGGCTAAACCAACACCACCGGTGACAAGTTTATGCCTCTCCCACTCCGCCTCGCCTCTCTCCTTCTGTTTGTCTTCCACCCTCCGTCCTCCTCCTGTTTCAGCTCCCCGGCTCTTCCTTCCTACGACCCCCTGGCTAATGTTACCGCTAACACTCGGTGACGCAGGCGAGGGCACCGGCCTGCTGAACAAACTGATGATCTAACCAGCGCAGCTGCTCTGGGTGTGTTTCCAACCAGAACCGAGCCGTGTGCTCGCGTGTCGTACGTTAGCGTGTGTGCGTGTTCATGAAACCGAAAGCGAGGTGCAGACACACACACACACACACACACACACTGATTCAGCAACACATCGACCTGCATCGTGCGTTCCCAGCGCCTCTCATCACGCTACGGAGAAAACAAGTCAACGCCCGAGGAGACGCGTGACGCCCGGTAAAGGACGGCAAGAATTACACAAAGAACGAGGGAAAGAAGAAGAAGAGAGATAGCGACAGGACTTGTAGGTGAAGTAACCGTGTGTCGGTATGTGTGGAGCAGCAGCGTACTTGCTTTGGGTCGTCTGCTGGTTGTGTTGGCCGCCAGGCTGGTTTTGATTGGCCGATCGGTTTGTTTTGTCACACGGACCTGGCGACCCTGAACACATCACACATCATCCACCGACCAGGTTTTTCATCGTCCAACGCGACGCGCTCTGGTTTTTATTCGTATCCACACAGACACACGTAATTCATAACCAGAGTCACATCGTGTTGCTTTAACACGCCGAAGCGTCCTGAAGAAGTCTCGCCTGCTCGTGTTTCAGTCCGGTCGGTTGTCGAGGTCGACTCCGACGTATCTCCATCCCTCCGCCTCCCCCCCCTCCCTCACAGAAAGGAAACAGTGTTTATCTTGGCCCAAGTCCGGGAGGTAAAAAGCCTCGTAGGTAAACAATGGCGTCCAAATGTGTGAAGCTTTTTCTCCCTGAGACAGAGCGAGTCTTTCAGGACCGGCTGTTTACAGCTCCACGTATACACTCCATGTTTTCACGAAAAACTTTCCTCGTCTCTCCGTCACACACGAGCCGGTTGATTTGCTCAGGGTTTCCTGGCGGAGGGCGAGTCATGCCAAGGTGGGGAAACTGTGACATGTCAAAGACGCCCCTGATTATAACCAGGGCGGGAAGACGGCCAAGACCAACACGCACTATATCTGCCCGCCGTAAACACTCATGGGAACTCAAAGCGGCGAGCGGGATCGTGGCGAGTCAGAGTGACGCGGGCGAAGACGGAAAACAGAATGTGTGATGACCTGCGACTAACCTGGACAAATGGAAACGCTCCGTTACAGCGGACGAACAGGTGTCAGGTCAAATGTACCAACACGATGTAGATAAAGTAACTCTGAGATATTTATTGTACATTAATATCTAACAGATCTGGAAGACACGATGAGACATTGTTGTGAGGACGATGTTGTGACAGCCTCAAAGGTCGACGCCCACCGTCTGTCGAATAACGAAGCTCCGAGTTCGTCAAACAGCCGAGCAGCACATTCCCGATGGTTGGACCAGTGGGACCAGTGGGACCAGTGGCAGACCAGCACTCAGCTCCCAGACGTCTGGACAAACAGCAGAACAAAACAATTCATTCATTGTTTCATAAATGTGGAGGATCGTCTGGAGCTTTACAACCTCCCCAAACCGAAGTCAGCACAAATTAAACCAAAGCAGAACGTCTGGAGGTGAAGCTCAACTTCATATCGTCACATCGTCCACCAAGTCAAACCATCGTTTACAGACTGGACTCGTTTCAAACGATCGCCCGCCCGATAGCTCGCTGATTACAGCCAGATTATAGCCAGATTACAGCCAGATTATAGCCCGGCATCACAATGTTCCTCTTCGGTAAAGACTTTCTTCTGACACATCAAGCATCTGCTCTGATAGCAGCAGCGACCTCTGCTGGAACACGTGGTCATCACAGGACGCTGATTCATTTAATTCTGTTGCCGTGTCAGCAGGGAGCGGACCGCACGAGTTGGGATATTATTCAAAGAAGAACCAGGAAAGAAAACCGGGACGGAGAGGAACCGGAACCTGCTGGACACGATCGATGTTTCACTCTTGCTAAGTTCCCTACACGTGATGGACTTCCCGCCTAATTATCAACGGTCAGAATCTGCACCGACGTCCTTTAAGTCTTCCTCCTGTGCAGTCAGCAGACAACATGCACTGACAACTTTATCAGCAGAGATGTCCAGTGGCGTCTGCAGCATCTCATGTATGATTGGCTGCTTGAGACGGCGCCTCTGACATCACCGTCTCTTCAGGAGGAAGCCGGAAGGACCGAGGACGTCCAGTTCAACGAGGGAACGTTTTCTTCTACACACAAGTATATTAGATGTTCACAAGAGGTGCATCGCTGTATGAGACACCCATCAAGTTTTATGGAGAACAGCCAATCAGATGAGGGGGAGGCAGGTGACAGGCCAGCAGGTTGACCAGTCCAAGCAGCCCAGTGTTGGCAAAACATATCGGTACGCTGCCGCACGCACACGCACGCACACGCACAGTCCATTAGAGTGACCTCACTTCTGTAAAGTTTGTGCGAACATATAATCACCCGCTGAAGGGCCAGAGCTCATTTTATGGACTCCCAGAGCTCAAACATATAAATATGCAAACACATACACACTCGAGCACTTGTAACACTTCAGGCTTCAAACCACAAACGGAGCAGCTGGTAGTAACCTCACACACAACCACAGAAGAAGAAGAAGCTGTTAGTGATGAGGATGCTGTGAACCTCTTCATCTCACATTTGTTCTCACGATGACAAAGTCAACTGATTAGAAGTGAAGGATTCTGGTTGTCCAACAAAATAAAGTCGGATTAACTTCACCTGACAACTCCAACACGAGATGTTCACAGGAAAATCTGAGCCCTCAGCCTCAGCGACTGCTGGCTGCTCTCAGCGGCTGCTCTCGGCGGCTGCGGCTGCTCTCAGCGGCTGCCGTCAGCGGCTGCCGTCAGCGGCTGCTCTCAGCGGCTGCGGCTGCTCTCAGCGGCTCCTTGTTTTTACTTTTATTGCTGCAGCCTGGTTTTCATTGACAGTCCCCTCAGACTCTTTTATATTTTAGCGGTTGGTTCACATGCTGGTCCAGCGGTTTGGCGAGGATTAACGCTCGGACGAGCAGCCGGCGCCGGGCGGACAACGGATGAACTTCTGAGTGTTCAGGATTATATTATAAACCAGGTTATAAATGGTGATCCTCAGCTGGAAATGATCCTGAAGTCAATCGGAAACACTGCTATTGCTATTTTCAATGGGTTACCTAGCAACCGTCAATTTCATTGATCTAATGCAGCTAGCTTCATGAGGTCTGGGTACATTGATAGACGACCTCGGGACAGTTTGACCCGGGGTATCGTCTGGCGGTCTGCCTGAGGAAGGCTGTTGTGATTACTATTGTGGTTGAAACGTTGTCGTTGTGATGTGACGTGATGTGACGTGACGTGACGTGACGTTTGTTCCCAACTAGATGGGTTGAGGCTCCATGTGTAAAGACCTTCAGACAATAGTTATTACCTATATCAGACCCCCTGCAGCCAATCAGAGTCCAGTATTCACCCGGATGAAAAAGACGTCTCAGGCCGGGACGTTGGCGTCTCTTCCTGGGGGGGGTTAACACCTCTGACGAGAGCAGGATGATGACTGGACCTGTTGGGCTCCAGGTAGCCTGGTTTGGCCCAGCTCATAACCAGATGTTCATTGGCCCAGTTGGGTCAAAGTTCTGGCACACGATCAACCCAGGGAGCCCCATGGG
>CAAKHC010009960.1:45242-76941 GCA_901007825.1 Macroramphosus scolopax | reverse complement strand
TCCAGGGAGAAGTTCAGCTAAATACAGCACAATGACAAACCAATCAACCCTTTGTAACAAACACAAACACACGCACACGCACACTCCAGCCGCGAGTCCTTCTGATAGCTGTTTTTTCGACACACTGTTATTTACGCGTCCTGAAGATTGTTTCTCAGCATCACAAGAAGAACAAAGGAAGCGAGGAGTGTGTGAATCTCTGTAGGTGTAATTAGGTGAAGTGGTGAGGTTGGTTGAGTGTGATGATCAGCTGTCGTTAGTCCGTCTCACCTGGTCTCTGTCCATCCTGGTCTCTGTCCATCCTGGTCTCTGTCCATCCTGGTCTCTGTCCATCCTCACTGTATCTCCATGCACATCCTCCATGTTCTGACATCATCTCTCCCCCTCTCTGAGTATCTGTTTCACTTCTCTATCCTTCTTAAACTGGGCGACCTGGTTAAAGACGTCCAGCAGGTCGGCAGCCTCCTCATCGTGTGTGTATGTCCCCTGGTGTGTGTTGTGTTGTGTTGTGTTGTGTTGTGTTGTGTTGTGTGTTGACCTCCTCCACGTACGTTTGTTTGTTAGTTAGTTATTTCAACTGGATTATACGAAAACTACTTAATTACTTTTCTTATTTCCATTTCCAGATAGGGCTTTCTCACCATTTATTTATTTCTCAGGAAATATTCCTTTGACCTTCATGAAAAAGAAAGTAGCATTTTTATAGTTGTTGATTTGCACATCACAGCCGAGGAGGCTGCAGCCTTGGTGGAGGTCTGTGCTCTCTGAGTGCTCTCTGAGCTGGATTTACTGTGCTTGTACTACTTATTCCTGTTACGTTATCATACATTTTGCTTTCTTATGTTATATTTTATTATATGGCTATTTAATCTCCTACTGTTTTTTATATGTTCTAAGTAAGTCTGAAGTCCAGAGCCAGGACTGGCCGGTCTCTATGATCCCTTGGTGGTATTTGTTTATGTAGAATCTTGTATTATGTCTTTAATATATCATCCTTTGCATGGTATGTTGCATTATTTTATGCTTTGTTATTTCATGCTTTTTGCAGCCTGGTTTTGTCGTTATGTTGCACTCGATGTCCTGTTATTGGACTCATCCTGTCCTTACATGAACTGAAGCTTGTACTTATACCATATGTTGAATCTGGATCATAACATTGTATTTATTTGCTTGTGCACTAGATATGTCGACTGTCAGGTCAGCTGGTCTGCAGGAAGCAGCAACAGACCGTATTTAGAACGAGTTATATGGGGAGATAAATGGATGTTCAGTTATGTATGAGCTTTGCTGACCTGTAGGTAAAAATGAAACTGTGAAACAACGATTTGTCAGGTGAAGTGGCATATTAACTTGCCCCTTTACACATATGCACTCACTTACACACACACACACACAATGTGTCAGTGGACGTCGTGCTATTCAGTGGTTGAGTAAATGAACATGATATTTAAGTGACTGCTATTTCCTGAGCGCAGGCTTTTCTTTCCTCCTCCTCCTCCTGGCTTTTCTCTAAATTTCCCCGGGGAGCTTCAGCCCCCTGGGTTTGGCTCAGTGTCAGAGTCCTAGCAGCCATGATACTTCATCAGGCTTTTGCACCATTATTGGCAAGAGCACTCCATATCCTCTTAGCAGTTATAGCTTTTCAATTTTCCTTTGAAATGCTGAGCCCAGCAGAACACACGGCAATACGGAGACTTCCCCGGATTGGAGTGAAAGCCTGTAAAACGGCCTCGCATCCCGAACATTCAGCCACAGGCTACACACGCCGTGACCTTTCTGGAGTTGGAGGTGCTTTGGCACTGCTGAGACCACATTTATGATCGGCACAATTACATGATGCTGTTGGACAGTTTGAAGCTGTAATAGTATGCTTTGAGCCGTCCTACAAAGCATTATCTCTCCACCCCCCCACGGGGATCCAGTCAGCATGATGACCAAATGAAACCTCTGACAGAGAACACTGTCACTACGTCCTCCAACACACCCAAACACACTCCTAGCTCGACGCTCCTGTCGTCAGAGTTAAAACGCAGGACATGTCCCAGATAGCTGCTGTGTCAGGTTAAATCCCCGTCCACTCACCGGCTTTCTCTTAAAACAAAGACACCAAATCTGCATCACTTTTATGCTTCCTCGATGTAAACGCCGTCGCTCTGCACGGGAAGCAGACGGCGTCCACAATTCTGAGAAATGAAAACCAACAGCAGCGATCGAGAGAATTATCAAAAATGTTTACCAGCTACTGTATCGTTTTCAACTCCTCCACGGACTATGGATTTTTAGTCCATTCCATTACTAATTCATGCCGGTGGAGGGGCTGGATGTGGGGCAGCAGGAGGAGGGTCGACCCTGCTGGAAACCTAATCCAGATCGATAGTGTTGACCTTGGCCAGGGACCGGACTGGAAGGGGCTTCGACTGATCTCTGAGGGGTTCGGCAGCTTCTTAATTCTGATATCCGTATGAAGGAGTTCAATTTAAAGGAACAGTCTGCCATGCGGGGTTTCCCATATTATCAGAAGTTAGCTTAGTTTAACATAAAGACTGGAAACAAAAGAAAACTTGACCTGTTTTCTCCACGTTGACCTTGAGGGATGCTGGAAGGCAGATTTAGTTACCTTCGGACATAAGCTGGCCTGTGGTTTTGTTCTGTTTCCTGACTGTTGCTACCAGATACAAGATGGTCAGAGCACACAGGTCTGAGAAGTGAAGCCAGTCAGTTTGTATAAGAAGATAACCCTTCCTCTCACTTCTAATTCTGGCTCAGTAAACGTTTCCCTGATGAGTTAATGCTTCAATCACTAGTTCCAAGTGTTCTTCAATACAGCCTGATGTCCATTTAGTAAATTAGAGTTGAATTTAGATTCAAACAGACGATAAAACACTGTAAGCTTTAGGGTGTGGCTGCGTATTGATTGACAGGTTGCTGCCATGGTGACCTGTCTGTCAGATGCTCCTCTCACTCTGCTCCAGCTCCACCGTCTCATCCAGATATAATGACCACTAGTTACCAAAACGCGGGTCTGACAACCAGCGGGTGACGTCACAGCTGTCGATGTTTGCTACACTAACTGCGTCTTGGCTGCAGATTTATTCAATGTCTTTGTCTATTTTTAGTGCACGCACCAAGTCACACTGATTTACAATATCACCACAGACCCAGCACCTTTTAATGGATGTATTTTATTGTGAGATGGGGGGGAGGGGGGGTCATAAAAAAAAAGAGCAGAAAGGAAAACAAAAACATCACTATAAAAAAAGATGAGGGTGTTAAAAGGGGAGGGGCATATAAAAGTGGGTGTGGTCTTGACGCTGACATATAAAGTAACATGTTGGCACAAAGAAAAACATAAGAACATACGTCAATATTATTTTGGCTTGGCAAAAAGGACAGTTTGTGTGGTTAAGGATCATCCTTCAATACAACAGCACACTCATGCTATTAGACATACAATACTTTTTCAAAAGTTCAGTAGCTTCATATTAGAGAGGGGAAAGAAAATTAAACTAACATGAGAATGGATGCAAAGAGGTCACAGGTTCCAATTTTCAGGCTTGCAGGGTGCGAGTTTCTTTTATACCCGAGGAAAAACATCATTTATTTGTTCGAAAAACATACTTCAGTACGCCGGAGTCTCATTTTTCCAGGCTTGTAGTTATTTGCCTTCTTTTTTTTCCATACTAAAATATATTATCGTATTAATACAAACTACAGTATTGTACACTACATAGTGTAATAAATAACCATAAAGAAATATAAAAAATAAGACACATAAATATAAAAGTTCTCTATGACTAAACAGACATACCCATCTCTTTGGGGGAGGGGATAATACTGCAAATGCTGAAAACATACAGTACACACACTGAAACAGAAAGTAAAACAACGTAACAAGCAAAAAGTAATACTGACAGGTAGAAACATGGTTGAATTTAACACCTGGGATTCATATTTGCCAACATTTTGTTACCTGAAGAGACATCTGAGCATTTCATGGTGTGTTAAACAAGTGCACTGAATAAGCTTTGAAAAGGCAGGACACAGTTAACGATTACAAATCATACTTTCATCATCACCCATTGTTAAAACATGTGCATTGTGATTCTTGCAGTCGCCAAGATTAGAAATAAAAGCGAACGCGTCTCCAATCTGTGAAACATGAATACGTGGTAGGCTTGATTCTACTCTCTCAGGTGCGGAGGCGAGCCGAGGTCAACAGTATTTCCGGTGTACTGGTTGATCTGGGACTCCTGATACCTGATCATAGCTGCTAATCCTCAACAGCAATATTCAATGGCACTTTTGATATGCATGTTTCTCTTGTTTTTTGTTCGATTTTTTGTTTTTTGCATAAGGCTCGGGGTAGGGAAGGGAGGGGGAGGGGGGGGGCGCTAGGTATAGGGAAAAGACATTTTGGAGAAATATACCTATTAACTGTCTTGTTTTGGCTTTAAAAGAGTATTGATACCACTCTGTGCAGCTAGCGCCCAGCTAGCTTAGCTTAGCATAAGGACAGGAAGCAGCTAGCTTCACCTCGTCCAAAGGGAATCTGCCTCCCAGCAATCTCACCATTTATCTCACGTTACATCTTATGTATTCAATTTGTACAAGTGTTCAAATAACAAAGTTATACTGGACTGATTCACTGGTGATGACATGACTTCAAGGAGTTACTGCTCCTGGCCGGGAAATAGTTCTGGCACACCACCTCGCATACCAAGTGAGAATATGCAATCGTAATATTCACACAGATTTGTGCTGCTCATTAAACACGTTTTATATTTGACATTAAACATTAGTTTTACATTTATTTAGTCTGTTTGTGAAACCACCTGACCAGGGGTAGAGTGGTTGACTGAGCGCTGGGTGTATTTCCTGATTTTTGGTTGCCGTCGGTTCTGTGTTTACACGGTAACACAACAGAAGGACAAGCAGAAAGATCCGGCGGAACGGGCGAGCAGCTCGCTGCACGACACCTTGCGTTGTATGACAAAAGTCGCAAAGAATATTTGGACTCGGAGTTTGAGTCACTGCTCAGTGATGTCACCATGGGGGAGACCACCTGGCGACACTAACAGATCTTCAAATGTATTTTTATTACATGTAACTGATATTGATGTTATATCCATTCTGTTTGACATCTATTTTTGGTCTGTCCGTCTGTGGCTCTTCTCTTGTTTTTTGGGGGGAGGGGCTTCCTTCACTTGAATAGAGGGTCCAATGACAGAGGCTGTCGTACTGTACAGATTGTAAAGCCCGTTGTGATTAGTGACTCTGGGCTATAAAAATAAAATGGACTTGACATCATGATTAGTAAACTCCTCCATTAGAATAACGGGTGTACCCAAAACTTTATCTTTCTTGAGAGCACGTCAAATAACTCCATCGTCTCAAGTCTATCGAGTCAAAGATAAAATACATTAAAGTCACTGTGCAATTTAATTTTCCGTATCCGGCGTGTAAAGGTCTGTTAGGTGGTCGGTATCCGTCTTCCTGTCTGTTTACCAGGCTAAATGAATTGTCTGCCTGCTTGCGGGACACAGATCAGAGTGGTATCAATCCTCTTATCCAACCTTTGAACCAAGAAGGCCGATAGACGTACCCGCCGAAATGTCAAAACTACTTCCTTAAAACTTCGTTGTAAAAGAACTTTCACAAAAATAAGTCTAAAAATTGCTGAAAAGACCCGTCCACTCTCCGTTGTATTTTCTTCTTAAGGCTCACACTCCAATGAAAGTAACAGCAAAAAGCAATGTAATGCTAACGTCTGCTAGCGTGATGTGGTGGTACGTCTAGTGCGGTAATACTGAAGGGTAGATAACACAGCTGAACTGCTCGATCCATTCATAGGTAAACCAAGCCACTTGTAGTGCACAGGATTTTTCTTTTTTTCCTTCCAACTTAATAAAATACTGACTTTTTTATGTTCATTGGCAATAAAAAGGTATAGAAATATCTCCCAACTGTACAGCTTTTAAAGGTTAAAATATGAGTGATAAAATTAGTAACACTGATAAAAAGAAATGACCCAAGGTGTTTTAGTAATAAAACATTATCTAAAACGTGTCGGCTCTAGCTTCCACAGTCTGTATAATGCATTTCCTCCTCGTTTGTTAAAATTTGCGTCCGTCTTCGTCTTTTTCTTTACAAATGGATTCTGCTAGCAGGAACGAATCATCCTCCTGTGGAAAAGTCACTAGTATTTTTCAGGCACACCTGGATTTCTACACAGTAGTGAACTGAAAGAAACAGTCAGAGTGACCAGACATCATCTCCTGCGGTTTTCCTCGGCACAGGGGAGGAGGAATCTGATTGCGTCTCGTGGAGGAGTCCTCTGACTCCCTGTTACTCAGTGTCTCCTTCCTCCTGCAGTGTCTGGTGCTCATCCTCACAAACTGCATTCCTGTTTGTTTCACCTCCGCTCTCTTCCATGACCTCCCCGTCTACGTTGCTCTCCTCCTTCACTCCCTCTTCTGTATCCATCACCTCCTCCTCTTCCTCACAGCTCGCGAGCACCTCCTCCTGCCTTGTGTCAGCTTCCTCTTCCTCCTCTATCTCTGTCTTCTCCTCCTCTCCTTCCTCCACCACGACTCTTTCAATCCCTTCCTCATTCCTCTCTTCCTCCTCCTCCTCCTCGTCCCCTCCTTCGTCCCCTATCTGCACCACCTGGATGTCATTCATGTCAACCGCCGCTTCTTCCTCCTCCTCCTCGTATTCCTCGCTTTCCTCGTCCTCTCTGGTGCTGCTGCCTCGCTCGTCTGAGTCCAGCTGGGAGGGAGTCAGGTGTGGCCCCTGCACCCGGGTCAGGGCCTCAAACTCTGTGGGGGCCTCGCCGTCCTCCTCAGGGCTCTCCCTACCTCCTCCTTGGCTCTGCGTCTCCTTCTTGCAGTAGGAGTAGCGGTGGTTCATGTGCTGGGAGTAGGATCCCGAGTGGGAGAAGCGCTTGCCGCACTTGTCACACTGGTAGGGTTTCTCCCCCGAGTGGAGACGCATATGTTCGATTAAGTGGTGTTTGTGTTTGAAGGCCTTGGTGCAAATTCCACACTCGTGAGGTCGCTTCCCTGCAGAGGAAGAGAGAAAACATGCTTCTTAAAGAAAAATGTAAACGTGGAGTTAAGCTGAAGATCTGAAAAGCCCTTAAAACATCTACCGTCAATGTATCCAAGGACAGAACAAAACAATACAACAAAACATTTGTTCCTGAAAACCTTCACAGAAACTTTATCCTGACAGGAAACAGCTAGTTTCACCTAAGATGATGTCATTTGGAGCTGAAACCAAAAGCTGCTGGCCAGGTATCAGAGCAATAAAGACAAAAAAGCAAATATCCTCTGAGAGCGTTGATCTACGTTTGGCCACGACATCATCATCTCTGAGCAAATCACTACCAGAGCTCGACAGTTGCAACATTTGGTTGTTCACATGAGAAGCTGGCAGTGCAGAGGTGGGGAGTTGGCAGAAAGAAATCCACTGATCTCTTCCGTACATGTTGAGTAATAACTGCTGGAATGGAGTGTCCACCCTTCTTTATGATGTAAATACCCTTCACTCGCACTCTGACTCATCTTTCCCAGGAACCATCACTGGGCGATGGTGAGATATGTCCTCTGTTCTTTTGTTTGTTTATCTCTTTAATTCAGGGTCCATATGTGAACGCCGGCTGTGTTTGCGTGTCTGGGAAACACATGACAAAGTGTTTACCTGTGTGTTCGTATTTGTGTCTCAGCAGCGAGCTACTCTTCTGGAAGATCTTGTCGCACAGGTCGCAGGCGTACATGCCGCTGTCCGTCTTCTTCATCCTCTTCCTCTGAGGGCCTGAGTCAGAGTCGTTGTGCTCCTCCATGGTGGACATGCCCTCAGACCCTGTGTCCTGCTTCTCCTCCTAGAGAATACAAGAAATAATGGATGTATGAAAAACACTGGTTGGAATTCAATCTGGGTTTTCAGGGAAAAAAAGACAATGAATGACTAAGAAACCAGAATACAGAGTGTGTCTACATCGCAGGAAACCAACTGTGTCACATCCTGCTAACAGCTCTCCGGAACAAGTTGTGAAATTAAAATCACTCTGTAGCGAAGCATGAAATCTAACCACAGTCAACATTCATTTATGTCCACAGGTTGTTGCCGTAGAACCCACTGACGCAGTGAAAGAGGATGTGAGGCATTAATAAGGAGCAGATATACACACAGGGGTTTTTTTTTTTTACAAGGCAGGTCTACGCCAATCCACTTAACACGAAAGTATAATACAACAACAATAAATCAATGAGGCAGGCAGAGGTGCTGCGTTTAAAAAGATTCCAGCAGATCAATACGGGGCTCTGCGGTAAAGTGCAGCCTCATGTCCTCTGGGTGACGGCCCAGAAGATCACTCACGCACAAAGAAAGATCCCCATCCATCATTACAGGCCCATT
Organism: Macroramphosus scolopax; assembly: GCA_901007825.1. Lineage (NCBI taxonomy): Eukaryota > Metazoa > Chordata > Actinopteri > Syngnathiformes > Centriscidae > Macroramphosus > Macroramphosus scolopax. The sequence goes on along the minus strand of CAAKHC010009960.1, from coordinate 68,523 downwards.
AGGTGTCTGCACAATGAGGAACTATTAAGGGCTATCATTTTTACAAAGAGCGGGATTCTGACGTTTCTATATATGACTTATTGATTAGATTTCGGATGGTGTCAGACTATGTGTCATGTTGTAGTGGTTCTGAACAATAAGAAGTAATGATCTCGGCTGATGGTGTTGACTGATCACCTCCGGAAGAGGAAAGCCAACTTGATTCTGATCAAATTGCTTCACAAAATGACACGTCATCCTTTTCTATCAGTCAACTATCTGTAGATCAATTGGGTTCACAATTAAGAGTTCTAGAGTTCCACCTCTTCACTGAGACTGACCTCCAGTGGAACTGGAAGAATAAAGATCTAAAATAGTGAGTGAGTAAATAAGAACAATAATAACTTCCTCTCTTTTACACATCAGGCCACTCAGTCACTGATAAGAGCAGACAAGGAGAATAAAAAGAAGAACAGAGTTCCATCAAAATATTGATAAATACAAAAATCCTGCCAGGAGAGTATTAGCTTAGCTTAGCTTAGCTTAGCTTAGCTTAGCAGAAAGACTGAAAAAAAGAGGAAGCAGATGGTCCGACTGTCTAAAGGTGAAGAACTCCACCTACCAGCACCTCTAGATGCCTTTTTTAACACATTATATCTTGTTGAAACCAACAAACTCTTAATTAGTGAGGTTCTAGTAGGTGGTACTGAACTTCTGATCTCAAGTCTGAGCAAGAGTAATATATCCTGAGTAATGTGGTACTGAATGATGCACACCTTGATTCCGTTGAGGTGGATGGTTTCCTGCGTCTGCGTCCCAGCGGGGCTGTTGGCTGTAGTGGTATAGGTGTAGGCCAGCTGAGGGATCAGGATCGTCTGTTTGCTGTTGGTGGTTAGTGCCCTGAGGCAGTGCATGCGGTTCTGGTCAGTAATAGCCACCAGAGTCGGGAGCTGAGTGGTCAAAATGTTGAGGGGGTTGGCACCTGGCTGGCTGGCGTACAGTGCGACAGGGCTGCTGCCCATGGAGGAGAGTGGCGATCCTTCTTTCTTTGTGCAAGTTAAGTTCAGAGGCTCATCCTGATTGGTGGAGGCAGAGGAAGGGGGGGAGTAAATGCGGGCTTTAGCAACCGGGGTCTCTGCTTCCTCTCTGTCAAGCTTTGGCAGCGACAGGTCTAGCGGTCCCTCAGTGCTCTGGGGGGGCTGGGCTGGAACGGGACCGTCAGCTGTCAGGTTTAGTGGTGAGGGGGAAGCAGGTGAGCTGCGAGAGCCATTGACCTCGGCGGGGGTTCCTTCTGTGGGGCTGTCCTGGGTAACAGAAGGGCTCATAGTGGCCATGTCCTTCCCTGGCACCAGAGACACCACACCATTGGCATCGCAGGTATCCTCTTCCTCTGAAGGAGGTGTCGGGGCACCGAGGGATATCTGACCATCCTGCATTTTGTCAAACCACTTCTTGACCACATGGACAGGCAGGCTCACTGAGTCAGAGATCTTGGCCAGCTCGTCCTTGGTGGGCTCTGTGTTTAAGGCAAAGTAGGCCTTGAGCAGGGACAAGAGGTTCTTTGGCTGGCTGCAGAGCCCCCCCTCTGACAGCAGGGCGGCAACAGCAGACTCTCCATTCAGCCTGAGACCATCCTTCTTGCAGTGTTTTAGGGCATGGAGTGCTTCCAACCCGGCAGGACAGCTATCACACAGGAGACAGGATTTAGTGGTCTTTCCCTCTTCTTTAGTCTCAGTGGCCCGGGTGCCCCTGATGGTGAGATCTTCAGGGAGTTTCTGAGTCTTGAAGTTCTCAGTGCCGAGCTGAGCTGGTGAGATTGGCTCAGTCTCTTTCTTAAGGTCTTGGGCTGTGAGCTGGCCCTGACTGGGGTCCAAACTGTAGTTAATGATTATTTTTGCATTTCCATCCTGACCCACAATAGGCAGACTGATGGCTGAGATGAGTTGCTGCTGCGGGGTGTGGAGCATTCCAGTGGTTAACCCAGAGTTCCCCTGACCCTGGCATTTGGCATTGCCTTCCAGCACTTGGCGAAAGACGTTACCGTCCACCGCCACTTTGAGAGCATTCTGCAGGTCTGCTATGTTGATGCTGATGGGTGACACCAGCCCCACTGTGGGCAGGACCACAGCTTGCACTGTCCCCTGTAAGGAAGCTGCAGCACCTCCGTTGAAAACCCCGCCGTTCATTCCAGCCACAATTTGGGATGACATCACCGTCGGCTTGTATTCGTAGTCCACAGGCTCGCTCTTAATCTGGTTGAGTGGCAGCTGCTCCTGTAGCGGCTTGCTATGCTCCAGCTTCTCCCTAATCTGGGTGCGGAGGGCAGAGGGTGATGTGGGAAGGATTTGTGTTGGACCCTGGGTCTGTGTTTTGCTGTTGCCCAACCGTTGTCTGCCGTTGACTGAGATGAGGCTGATGCACTTCTTACTGCTGATGTGTGAGCTATAAGAGCCGGAGTGGGAGAACCGCTTCTTGCAGTTGGAGCACTCGTAGGGTTTCTCTCCTGTATCAAACAACAGTGTGTGGAACAGAGAGAAACACAGACTTCCATTAGTAAATGACGCTAAATGAGCAAGCTAGGCTATGAGTAAGGCAGGAGGAAGCTCTAATGCATTTCAACGATGCTGGAACGCCAATATAATGGCACCTCTGGGAAAGGCTCTCCCCTAATTGCTGTCCCATAATGCCAAAAGAAAAACAATTATGAAGGATCTAAACGCAGTGAATTGGCTAAAACATAAATAAAAACCTGAATGTTTTTGCAAACTGAAGAATCCATGTTCCCCTCTCTCTCTCTATCCTCCCCCCAACACACACACACGGAATGCTGCCATGGTGACAGGGGTGTTGCACTCACCGCTGTGGATGCGTAGGTGCTCCTTCAGGTGGTGCTTGTATTTAAATGCTTTGCCACATTCAGTGCACTTGAATTTACGATTGCCTCCCGACTGTGTGATGTGTCTCTGTCAGATGGAGAGGGGGGGGAGGAGGAGAGGGGTCATTCAGTGAGATACACAATGAAAACACAACCTTTGAACTGCTACTAATTCATGTCACAATGTCATTAATCAATCGAGGGCAAAAGTTCATATTTATTTATGATGTTTGGAAGAAACAGGGCGAAGCTTCTAAGTACAGTTAAATAATGTAGGATCTCTTTGTTAGCACATACAGTAAATACTACAGGACCACATGAGTATTACACACATGCAACCCAGCTGCTCTCTATTTGAGAATGGAAACGTCTACTGTAGACTGACACATGTAAATACTAGAATATTAAACTGAAGCAGAGGTCAGCTAACAAACATCTGAATGCTGATTAGTTTGTCACTTCCTGGTTTCAGTCAGTCCAGCTAATATTAATGTTCTACTACTCTAATGAAATACTTCACTAGTACAGTACATGACTGATGAAATATTCTTAATTAAGGATTCGTTCATACAATAAAGTTAATATTGTAAAAACTACAAGCAAAATGAAATCCAGAATGACCAGTCAATGTGTTTTCTCAGTATTCAGCCCTGCAGTTTTCCGTCAGGTCATCATGTTACCTGATCTCTTCCTGGCTTGTGGGCTGTCATGTGTCTCTCGAGCTGAGCGCGGTGTGCAAAGGTGTAGCTGCACTCGGGGCAGCTGAAGCATTCCTCGGTCTTCTCGTGCCGGTACTTGATGTGCTCCTTCAGGGAGCTGTAGCGCTTGTAGCCCCGTGCGCAGTAGGGACAGGTGAGCAGCTGGGAGAAGGAGTCAGGAGTTCCTGGGTGACAAACAGAGAGAGGAAAGTGTTGTAATGTTAAGAGTGGAGGGGGAGGAGAACAAGGGGGGGTAAGGACATGGTCAATAGGGAGGGCTCTTTGATGTTACACATGGCATGTCACAGTCACACTCCTCTACTATTTCACCAATCACTGAGAGTTCCTCCCCCACAGGTAAACAGCACCCAGGTAACCAAATGATTATTGAACCTTCCTGTTTTTTTGCATTAGTTCCCTTTTTTTTGTTTCTGTCCTTCTTGCTGAAACAAAGTGTCACAATAAGAGATTTCACTGGTCTGACTGATAGTCAGTGATGTGTTAGAGTCATGTTAAAAGGAAGGAAAGGAAGGAAGGAAGGAAGGAGAAGTGTGCTTAGTAAACAGCCGCCGCCTGCCAGGACTGACGCAGGTTAACAGAGGGTCTCCGTTGCCCAGCTCCCACACAGGTAAAGCATTACTTTGTTAACAGGTGATGTATTAAGTTTCCCTCCGGGACAGGTGAGGGCCTCAGGATGGGAAAGCACACTCTTTATCGCACAGGTAGCTGTGAGTCAGAGCTCCCACAGACGTGACAAATTTACTCAGGTGTTGCTGTTTCTCTTACCCCCCCTCGCTCCCTCCCTCCCTCCCTTCCCCCTGCTGTGGTAGCAGGTAGAAGCCAAAAGCCCAGGAGCCATAAAGGCCCCAGTGTGCTGCACTTAACAAATCGCGGTGTGTGTAATGATGTCGGAGAGTGGCGTTAATGGGGTGGAGTTAACACCTGAGGTGAGACAGGAGAGCAGGTAGAGGCGTCCCCGGGGGCTAGTAATTATTGGGTAGGTGCAGTAATAGAGCGAGAGCTCTCAAGTGGAAATACTGATGTGTATTTTAGTGTGTGTGTGTGTGTCCATGAATGTAGTAGCACAAGGATGTGTGTGTTTGACTCTGAGACGCTACAACTTGCATGTGTGTGTTGCTACACAAACATATATTTTCATCGACTATTGCACACATTCTGATGATTATACATCCACACAGAAATGACAGGAAGAGTCGTCCCGTACCATTCTCGTCATGGATGCTGGCGTCGGGGGTGCCATGGCGCTGCGGTTCGTCCTCTGGGGCCTCTGGGTAGATGACGGCTGTGTCCCCTTGCTGGAGCATCTCCTCCACCAAGGCGTCTGTGCTCACATCATCCTCACCGTCTGACACACAGTCGTCCTTCACTATAAAGGGAACACATACACACAGGTTAGAGATGCTTCTTTCCTTTCACATACACAACTGTAACTTTTGCATATGAAATGTGGTCCAGAGGTAAACTGGACTTTAGAAACCAAACATCCCGAAGCCTTTTTTGCAGAAAAGGAAGATAACTTATTAGCGTCAAAGGTCATGGAATTACTGTGTGAGCATCAATCTCATTGTGAGCACCAGATAGTAAAACCTCTATTCACAATGTTAGATAAGGAGCTCGCTGAGGGTGGGATGATAATGAGATCCTGATGCAGTGTATGGATGCATATCTCACCAGAAAGGACGCACATAAACACACGCACACACACTCACTCTGCTCTCCAGAGAGGCTTGGCCTTCATACTGTGCTTAATATACCAGTAAATGGGAACCTGCCTGTAGGAGCTGAGCAAGTTCTCCCGCCACATCACACTCACTGGTTAACTGGACCAATGAGCACTAAACACCAATCACCAAGGAGGTGTAACTTCAGGATGCGAGAAAGCTTCTGTTTATGTCCGTGCTCTCCAAGAAGTGAATGCTGGAACCAAGTATCCACAATTAAACACCTTATTATTGCTCCGTTAATATGTTGATGTATGAGTGAATCATATGAGAAAATAAGTAACTCAAAGCAAAGTTCGACGACTCTGGAAACAGTGTTGGTATTTCCTGTGCAGATGTTTCGGGGATACATTTAAGCACTCCCTTGCTTAGAGGAAATCTGAGCATTGTGTTTTGTGAGTTGTGTGTGCGTTGAGAGACAGAGCCAGCTGTGTTCTCCTCGGAGAAGGGAACAGGTGTAGCACTCGCAGCGAACACCAGCAATGTTACACACAGCAATACTCTCGCTTCCTCCACCAAGCCGTGAAACAATATGAGCCCAGTCATTTGTTGCTATGGTTATTAAGACCATTGGAAGAAGCCTCCTGCCCCGTAACGACCCCACGAGACCTAACCCGGAGACAGAGAGAGGTTTTCTGTTGGTGAGCATGTGCGTCGCTATGTATAGCAGGAGCCAACAGCAGGTGCTGAGAACGTCGAACTGCAGGATTCTTATCCAACAGCGGATTGTCAGAAACACATGAGTGGCTGCTAACCCCACATATTACACAGCTCGTCTCCCATGACCTCAACACCATCAGTAACAAACCAGATTCCAGAGCCTTAAATTGCCTGTAACCAATATAGTTTTATAATAACAATTCATAAAATGCCAATGTGTCCTGTCGTTGTGTGCAGTGATGTGGAGGTGGACTCACTGCTGCCACGGCAGGTAGCTGCTGTCTAAGAAACAACCTGCTCAGCAGCAAACAGACACAGTTAGCAACTAACTGGTGAACATAGTGGAACAATTAGCAGCTCCAGAGACAGATATCTCCCTCAGGAGCTTAAAGGAGCAACAGCACAGCTAAATGAGGGTGAATATTAGAGGTACTAACGATGTGCCAAAGCTGTGATTACAACTTATGTCTGCTGCCCCAAAGTACTAGAAGAAGTCTGTTAAGGCAGGTTTAAAGGAAAATGTAGAAACATTCCTTCACCCTGATTTACACCTTTAGCTTGTGGAATGCAGCATTTAAAGGAAATGCTAATAAATAATGAAAATGAAGAATCGTTCATTCCAGACATGAATTACTTTGTTTCATTCTGCAGTTTTCTTGTTGCAGAAACGCTGCAAAACGTGTGGAGAAGTGCTGATCTGGCTGTGTGCAGCTCCCATCCCCTGCTGGAGAGCAGCATCCAAACACTCTCACACACCTCCAGGCCACACAATTTTGAGCATGTGTGTGAAATACGGTCCCAGCTGGGGGTCTGTGGTGAAAAGGTGTGACAAGCTGTTGTTTTCTCTCCTTGTGTGTGTCTCTCTTCTCTTTGTTAAGTACAGAGTCGGGCCAGAAGGGTTCACAGCCACGCCGAAGCAGCTCCGTGTTATCGGGCTGCTCCCCTGACATGAAACATCACACAGGCCATTTATGTGCTGACGCAGAGATGTGAATGCACCACTGCACAAGTGGAAAATTGGTTAGAAAAAAAAAAGAAGTCCCGGAACAAAAACCCCTGTGAGGCTGCAGCAGGACATTCTGTTGCAGTTTCACATTCAAATCTCAGTGTAACCTACTACATCTTTAAATAAAATCACAAGACCACCCACTCTCTCCATTCTCTCTCATCCCTTCCTGCCCACATCGCTGCAACATGATACAACGATATCCCATCATGCACCTCCTGGCTGACCTTTGCCACTACTGCCTCCTGTGGTCATGCATCCACACTCGTTTGTAGATTCTATCTGTTCTACATCCTATCACCGATAGATCCTTTTCCATCCCATCCATTCTCATTTGCACACGCAGCTGATTTACAATCATTTCTTGTCTCCGATCAACAGAACATATGATGATCTGCTTATGTTTGGCCCTGTGAGTGTCTCCACTGGACGGTCTCCTCAGGTCCCCCGAGACGCCTTCTTTCCTGTGCAGAAGGGTGGCTCGGTGTTACACCACATCATGACATAATGCATGCAGGAATGTAGTTTTCCTGTGTGTCTACAGAATCCCTGCAGCACAAATTATCTAGCTTGTGAGACCGATTCCGAGGAGCAACACAATCACCACGGCATGTCAGGCCAGCAGTGAGGAAACGGTACATACACAGGCGCTATCGTGTGTGAGAGATTTTTGTAACTCCACTGCTTGTTGGAATAATGTAGCAGTACTGATGCATATCAAACACACTCAACATACAAGCAGCTCATCTTTTAAAGGCCTCAGGCTGTATTTCCACGCAGTTAAACCCAGCCCTTCACTGTCATTAAGTGCCTTTGCAGCCTTGTGATATTAAAGCTCTCCAGCTCCACCCTATCCATTCTGTGAGATGTAATCATGCTCTACAACTCATCAAATATAAAGGAGAGAACCCTCCCAGGTCAACGCTCTCTCTACCTTTTCCTCCCCTGAAGTTATCAGCCTGTTCTTAGCGGCTGCAGTTTACTGCACCAACACTGGGGCTCCTCCACCACCACATAATCATTTAGGAGTAAATGAGTAATGACAGTGAGCAAGGGGCCCATGATACCATATCATCATGAGGAATGATTCAGAACAAGAGGAAGGGTGAGAGAGAATGTGGGTGTAGAGAAAAGAAAAAGGAGGGGAGGAAAGTAAAGCAGAGGCTGCAAAGTAATGAATAAAAACACCTCTTGGTTTTGGAGCGCGGCGGTCCCTGGAGACGGGGTGTCAAGGCTTTAATTTGAAGCAAACTGGGCTATGCTGAGGAGAAGATTAGTGGGTGGTGGTCATTTTTCAAGGCTGGACCCAGAACCTGCCGTTCTCATGAGTGAAAGCAACAGAGGGAGGGATTAGGAAAAAAAGAGAAGTGTGTTTGTTTAAAGGACTGAGGCTTTCCCCGTGTTTCATCAGTCCAATCCGGACTGACAGCAATAGATGTTGCTTGATGTATGAGTCGAGGCTGCAGAGTGAGAGAAGAAGAAACAGAGGTATGCATGCGCACGAGAAACGGCAAAAGAAAATTTGCCCTCACAGGCTTTCCCCTGAAGCCGGGCCAGCTCGCTGCGCTGTGTCAATGTAACTCAGGCTTTTGAAGTGTTCAATGTGCTGCCCGGAACCGATGACATTATCCTTCCTACAACTTTCCCTCTTATGTAAGGAGATACAGCTGGGGATCAGTGATGAAGATGACAGCATGGTCTTGGGAGTAGGTGGCTACACTGCACAGGTCTGCTGCTGAAGTGTGTGTGTGTGTGTGTGTGTGTGTGAATGTGCAACTGAAACTGCCTGAACAGAAACTAACTGTCTCACCGGAGAGGTTCTTTAAAAAAATCCCTCCCTAAAATTAAAGCGATAGACATTTTCACATGTTCTTACTTGACCTATTACTACATCATCCCCCCTCCCCCACCTACCTCCGTCCCACACATCTCTCACCAATGAAAAGTCCAGCCAAAATCTCCTCAGAGAGACACCCTGAAATAATTATTTTGTGTGCCTCGGTGACGAGTTACATTCGCCTTGTCAGAGTGTTGCAGGAACTGTACTTGGCAGAGGATCAATGTCACCACACATACACACACAGACATGTCGTGAGCACGGCGACCAGAGGCCGTCGGCTCAGGTTGAAACACCGACATCCTTCAGCACCTGCGATTGTTGTTGCGGACGGACGAAGGGCTGTGACGTCAGTCCTTCCTTTGGGGACAGACGGCCTCTGATGTCACTTCCACACGGCTCGAGGTAAAAAGAAGTTCACGGCAGCCCCTTCAATGCCCACCAGTGTCATAAACCTCTCTACTGGCTCTGTGGTTGCAAGGCTATTTTCTGTACTTGAAGGTCTCTCCCTCTGTTGGCATTGTCTTTGTTTAATATCGTGCTTCCTGCTTTAGTTGCAAGCCCACCGTGTGGAGTACCTGTTTCCTTGCACCCTGCTTCACAATGAGACAAAGCCTGGTCACTTCGCTGTGCACAGATGCCAGAAGGCCTTTCTTAGCTTGCATCACATCAGCTGAGGTCGACATAAGACAGCAGCAGTCAAAGAAGCCACAAACAAACAGACTGGGTTGCTTCATTTGCTGGGGTTCATGTAACAAACACTCTAATCCTGAGTTTCCTGTTCAAAGACACACAGGAAATCAACTGCAGGTTTGGCAGTCGGAGGAGACACAGGGTGTAAAAATAAAGGTCTTAAGTAGTTATTTATACTGATACCTACTTGCTATGTGCTATCTGACAGTGTTATTTTGATGATAGCATGAAAGACCTCACTTTGCCTTATTTCAAGAGTTTGGCACTTGTCTAAAGATGATTCTGGCAAACCATGAATGAGGTTCTGTCATCAGCCATTGGCTAATTTCTAAATGGTAAAGTGGAAAACAGGATTAAGCAAGTTCCTGTGCTGAACTTTTTCTGCAGTGCAGAGAAGTGGAACCCGTCCAGGACACTGTGGCGATGGTGGGTAGAATGGATGTGTGTGTATTTGCATGATTCACAGCGGAGGTAGGCGGCCTGGCGGCGCACAACTGGTCTCACCTCGATCCCAGCAGGGCTCCCTGGGGTGGTCATCTTCTGGTAGAGTGCTGTCGCAGTCCGCCCCGTCCGCCAGGCTGCCTTCCTCCTCCACGATGTGCAGCTTGTCCTCGTCATCGGAGTCTGAGCCAGCCTCCACCACACTATTGTAGTTGGTCACTACAAAGGAAAACACGGGACAGGGGTCAGATAACGGGTCGGAGCGTGTCAATTTCTTTAATTAGTCTTCCAAAGGACAATGAGCAGTCATTTTTTTTTTCTTAACAAAGACAATGGCGTGGCGCTGCGCATGCACATTTGGATTATGGGTACTAAATGTGAAAGGTCGTGAGTCAGAGGGGTTAAATGTATCCACTACGTCATTTAAATGTCAAATCTATAAAAGAGGATATTTGAAGGAGGTGGGGGGGAAATGGAAACACTAATTAAACAGACAATGATCTAACTTTAATAATGTGGATGAATGGTAGATGATCCCCGCGAGGAAGAGGGTTGTTAAACAGGAGAGGCTTTAAAAAACAAAACAACCGATGATTCTGAAGCCTAAAAGTAGATTTTAAAGGATTTGAATCGACAGTGAAACAACACGCTGCTTGTTGTGGAGGAACATGAAGATTCACACTTGCACACACACGTCCAGTGCCAGTGTGTGAGATCATTAGATTGCAGGCTGAAGTGGTATGTGTGCTGTGTGGGAGTCGGTGTGACCTGGTCAGTTGTGTTATGGGCTGAAGGAGCCAGGAGACACAGAGACAGCCGGCCTACAGGGGGGGGGTTATTAAGGAGAGTAAATTCTCCTGACCGACTGTCCGCTTCAGATGAGTGCAGGACCCGAGCGAGTGTGTGTTCCTGTGTCTTCTTTTCATTTCCACCGTGTTCCTACATCTCTCTCAATTCCACCTGTGTTGCCTCCACCCACACTCATGCCCACCCCCCCCTCTCATCCCTCTGTTCCACTGAGAGAGCTACAGATCCTCTCGGAGGCTAAATCAATTCTCCAGTGAGAGCAGCCAGTCAGCAGAGGGCCGTCGCTGCAGCACTCCAACTCCCTCCCCAGCTACTTTATCTCACATCACGCCGTGTATGCACACACATACACAACTCCCGTATTCCCTTCGCGGAATATTCCCTGCCAGTAGTAACCGCCGGAACGTTTCCTTCGTTCTACCTCCCTCGCCCTAACCCCACCCGCCCACCTGAAGAGGCTGCTTAAGTCTTTTTATCGGGAGGAAGCATATCTAGGAGAATCATGATCTGTTGCAATCAATGAAGATTGTTTTGGCGAAGTGTAGGTCATTACAACTGGTTGTTATTCACACAGACTCTGTAGACATGCATTGTTCAGGCTGGGGGGGGGGGGGGGGTGGAGGGATCAAAGGTGGTGGAGGAGAAATACTGTTGTTTGGCAAGTCATTCACAAGGTCAACACCACTGTGCCGCAGCTGCAGAATCCTATCGGAGTTCATCAGGAGAGTCATTCCATCCTCGACCTCTTTCCTCTCTTTCAATCCACAAACAATCTGCTTTTCTTTACCCTGATTGTAGTTTTCAGGAGAAACATTCAGCTCCGTCAGGTGTCACACACAACCTTTGTACCTGGACAGCTATCATGCTGTAGCTCCACTCGTCCTTGTCTGCCTCACACCACCTCTCTCTCTCTCTCTCTCTCTCTCTCTCTCTCTCTCTCTCTCGGCCTCCTCTGTCCACTCTGCCGGGTGATATATAGTCGATTCAGAAGACCAAAGAGGCCACAACACATGCGGTAAAAAAGAAGATACAGCGGGACAAGGCTGAGAGGCTGTTTAGCGTCATATCCACTCAGGTGTGCAGCTGAGGTAAGCAATTACAAAGGCAACACTCTCCACCAGCAGTGTCAAGAGAAAATGATCAACTATAAAGCTGTAGAGAGAAAATCAATGTGCTGGTGTGTGCAGAGGGGAGGTGGCAACAGCGGCTGGACAACACCAGTGGGAGCTGCAAAGTAAGGCAAAGGGGTGACAGCAAGAGTAAGTATGTAAGCAAGGACGGAGGCCAGTGTTTGGCGTGGGGGGGGTGATTGAACAGGGATGGTCTTCCTGTGCCAAATGGTCGGTGGTGTTGAAACAAAAGTGTGTGTTCCAACAGGAGAAGTAACACCTAGCCTCAACAAAGGCTGTGGTCCCTTCTGGCTGACCGGCTGAGCGTTTGGACAGCTGGTCTCATTAGCGCTAGCATGCTAACACACAACAGGAGGACGACTCCTACGCATCCGAGAGGTGGAGAAGGTGAGGCGCTGACTTCAGAAAGTTTGCTTTCCTACGTAGTTTTCAGTGTGTTGAACATCTCGGCAAATAATATTCTGTAAACCCTAACATATAAAGGGCCCCGACCCCTGGACGACCCCTGGACATCCCCAGGACTCAGAAACCTCCAATAGGCAGCAGATTCATGGCGTAGCCGGTGATGGTTGGAGATTATTCCTCCACTTGAACCCTCCGCCCTGCCAGAACGACCACGTTAGGCACACTTTAACGTGCGAGACGGAGAAGGCTGTGTTGTTATGACACCTGTCAGGCTGTATCAGTGTGTGTCACTGTGTTGCTTTCTCCCCAAAGCACACCCAACATTACCCGATTGGAGACGTTCACCTTGACAGGCATGCTGTCTCTTATCTGCTGGCACAGAACATGAAGCACCACATTTCCCTTGACACAGGTTCATGTAGATTCTGTCTATTTCTCCAGTAATCGTCCAGTATGTACTTTCCTGTAACTGTGTAAGCTTGCTGACGACAGGTATTTTATCCTTATGTTATTTGAGCGCCGGCCTGACTGATGAAGAAGACACATCTCGGTAAATTGAAATCAGAGGAGTGCTTGTATGACACCAGATTGCTTGGGTTGTACTTTCACACACACGGAGGCTTGCCAGATAGGGATGGCAGTATCTCAACCTCTGTGGGAGTGAGCTATCTCTGTGCTTTGAGGCCCACAAGGTGCGACTGACTGGCTTAATAACCGAGCTTCAGATGGGGACGCAGCCGGTGAACAAACACATTACCATCTGAAGAAAGCTTTTATCTTGATTCATTACCTATAAGGACATCTGTAAGGAGCCCCAACCTAAACGTCTTGTGAGCAGACTGACAGCCCCATACCAGAACGTGCCGAAGGTATTTCTGGAATGTCCAACCAAAACACTTTTCCCTGAGTTTTGCTCTTAAAGAGACAGATCAAAGGGTGTGCCCTCTCCCTGTAAATAATTTAGATCTACTGCCTCACACATATTCTCAGCTCTTCTATTGTTCTATTTGTGATTAGACCTGACTCATCAAGAGCAGCAACTATTTGTCTGCCCCTCTACCTCTTCTGTCTCTATTTTTAGACTTGGTCCAGGATCCCTCATTGAGATATGTAACTTATCTCATGTGGAGCTCAGGGCCAGGCAGGCAGTGGCGCAACTACCACAGGAATCCTCAAAGAGCACAGACTCTGCCGTCACACAGTCTGCCCTTGCGGCTCTGCAATACCATTTCTCAGGGAAGCCAACCACTTCAAAAAAAAACAGCGAGAACCAAAGTAAAACAAAGCATTGCCATTCAAAACCTCAAGTATGCTGTCTCAAGGTGAGGCGCCTCATTCAGCACTGAGGTAAACGCTGCTGGTTTTGTTAAAACAACAGCCTTCCTCCCACAGAGTCAGGAAGGTCAACTCAAGTGCCGAAAACAAAACAAAAGAATTGGGGATTTTTTCTTTGTTGGTTTTTTCACGGGCTGCCTCCAACTTGGTCGGTGATTTCAATCCAGTAATTAGTATTTGGTTCCAGAACTAGAGAAGTAGAACCGTGACCACATATCAGCCTCCCAAAGGTCACGTTAGCTCGGTCATTAGGGTCAGAAGAGACTGTGTCCTCTCCAGTGTGTTCAAATGCCAAGTCTCTCCATCACAAGTGTCTGCCAGCCATGCCAGAGAGGGACCGGTCATACCCCGGACAGTCCTTCCCCACAGACACTCTTCATCACCGAAAACTCCCCGAGGATCAAATGACTCTTACTCACTGTTCTAAGTTTGGCTGAAAGAATAAAAAAAAAGCAGAAGCACAAGGTACAAGGCAGTGCAGGAGCCGTCTGGAGACTACAGGCTGTATTTAGTCTTAGTGCTGCTGGAGATGTTACGTCTTTCATCGGTGCATCAGGGCAACGTATTCAAACAGCCGAATAACAATGAAACCAACCCAGAACGTTAGTTAAGATTACTCCAGGCCCTTCAACGACCTGTTGAGAAGGCCTCTTCATGAGATCGTTTCAGAGGTGAGCCAGAAGACAATAAGCTCTTGTCTTCATAATGACGAGGATCAAGGTTTTAGCACGTCGGCTAATGGGCCTCCGTGGGTCACTCATCTCTCATCTGATGAGCACTTTCCATGATAACACTAATGCTAATGGAGCTATTGTTCTCTTAATCTGCATGATCACACTCGAAGTGTAATGGAAGTCAGTGGGAGTTAATGAGTGTTCGGGGAAGCAAAAAAAAAAGACTCAACTACAAGACTTAACTAAGAGATCATGGGATGCTGTTCCAAAAATTAAATCAATTAGCCTTGCTCGTTATGACCTTTGCTCGTTAGGTCACAACCCAGTAGTAGACTGTATTCCCACTGAGGGTCAGCCACAGGCGGCTCAAGGTAGGATTCATACTGGCAGACGAAGGTATCCGGTGAGGAGCCACACACATCTTGTTACACTAAGCAGCTCTGAGAGTTGCTGCTCCTGGCTCCTCTCAGCTCTTCTAAATAAGGCCAGGTGGGCTGGTGGAGCCTGAAGGGTGTGATCCCACACCATCCGCAGCAATGCCCTGGCCACCAAGTTTACACTGTGCTCCCCTGTTTATGTTGGAGGTGAGACAGCCCCATCCACGGTAATAACAACGGTACACCTAAGTGAGAGTGGAGAGTGTGTGTTGTTAAACCAGTGGAACACATGCTCGGTGTGTAGCTGGCGTTCAGTCAATATGGGTGGTCACATTCTCTCAGATACATAAATATCTGTAATACCATAACGCTATGCTACCTACTTATGATATCTCTGCCCCCCCTTCCCCTCGTCCCTCGGTGGACAGGCCTGTCCATGTCCTCCAACACCCGGCAGGTCGGAGCTACCAACCCGGCTATGTACAGTATGAGCAGGTGACAAGCAGAGGAAAAACACACAGCGGTGTCATTGAAGCGTAGAAGGTGGGTGAGCAGGAGGATGAAAAAAAAATAATGAGTGGTTAGAAGAGGAAACATCTGCTGTAGATTCTGGTAAGCCCAGAAAACCTGCAGTCACTTTTCTAGCAACTCCACTTCCTTCTGCTCTCTCATCTACCTTTCTCTGATCACGCTCGCTGCGTTTCACGGCTGATCGGCCGCCGCTTGTTCCCATTAGTCTTTGACAGCCAGCTATCAGTAATCAGGCTTCATCACCAAGTAATAAGCTTTAACATGTAGATGTAATTCACAGGAAATAACCTCAAACGCAAGAATCAAACTGTTACAGGAAACCATCAGCATGTAAAGAATTGTTTCCTCTCTGTTAGTGAACGTATGTAGAACACCTCAACCAAACACCAACCTGGCTCATGTTCAGCTAGCCTCTGTCAAACCTCATCGGAGTGTCACAGGCAACATGAAATGTCCCTGTCACCTCTGCTGTCAGGCCCCGTTCAGCCCGCAGTTACAGACTGATAGGTTTTGAAAGCTGCGCAGTGGGATAATGGTCCCCTTCCCCTTTGATTTTGCCAGTTTGTGTATGGGGTTGACATTTTGAGTGGAGGTTCAGTGAGGATATTATTAGAGTCACTGCCTAAAGGTATTTAGCCCGTTCAAATGTGGGCGGGTACATCAGTCGCATCAGACTCCATTGCAGAGCTCTTACTTTCTTTATCTTTACGCTCCAATGACATCAACTTGACACGGTCCGCTTGTATGAGGCAACACATTGAAAACCATCGACAGGCCAGAGAAGAGCAACATACTTCCAGTGGGTGATAATCATTTTCCATCAGCAGGTGGAAGGCCCAACTGTTCAGAGTCTGGTAGGACAAGAGAATCGAAGCTCTCTACTCAGCGGTCAGATAGCCGGACGTTTCTAAGCACTGGGGAACAAACTTGACTGCCAGTGTTGCCTGTAAGCACCCCAGTTTACTGTTTTTATCTGCATTTATCCCACATTCATTTGGATCTTCTTTGTACAAACACATACACAAATCCATTAGTTTGATTTGTTCTTCAAATCAAGTCGGAGTTACACAATGTGATGTTAGTTTCCACATTGTTGGACTCTGACACAACAGCTGAGCCGGGGCGTGCTGAGGTGTGTGTTTAAATATATGCAGGGAGCAATAACACAGTGTTATCCAACCTGCTGGTGTAGCGCAGGTCTATATTAGGTTGGTGTAGCACAGGGCTGTTGCATTTTAGGAGCAGGTGACTGGACATTCCTTCCTGTATTAGGCCTGACAGTTTACTGTGGGGGAGTGCAGAGCAAGGAGAGCCTGAGAGGGAGGGAGGTGCACTTCCAAATAATTCCCCGGCAGGAGAATCAAATTAAACCTTGCTTACCTGTAAGTATACCTTACTGCGCGGATATATCACCGGCATCAGTGAGTCAGACCTCAGTTCATTACGGAGACTGAACACTGCCGTCATCAGCGCTGTCACATATTTACACCCGTCAATTCTTCCGCTTAGCTGAGACGGCGTTTGTTATGTAGATTAATACAAAGATTGCAGTGAAAGACGGGCGCACACAAACACAAAAGAGGGCAGAAAATGTAAATGGAGGGGAATGATGGCAAGGTGGGAGGAGAGGAACCGCTAATGGCTTAAAAAGACAAAGCTGGCCTGTCACAGACGATGCTCATCTGAACTGATGGCTGCCCCAGGGAGGGAGTGTCACAAAATGCCAGGGAGAGACAGACAGAGGTAAAGATGGAAAGAACCGAGAGGAGGGATGGAGGATCGGGAAAGGAGACATAAAAGGTTGAAACAAGGGTGGCTGTTGAAAGGGGAAAATCAACTGACTATTAATAAAATGAGACAACAAGGAAGTGACAGAGGAAGAAGACAGGAGAGAAGAAAAGAAGGATAGGAACCAAAGAGGGAGGGTAATGGACGACATTAACGCGGGTGTGCATGCATTTTCTGGTTGTCTGCTCCTACTAAAGGTCAGGTGTTGACATTGTAGCTCTGCCTGACATATGTCTCATTGGGGGGACAAGCCATAGGGAAGACAGGCCCCACACACACACACACACACACATTTCTACACACTCGTATACACTTTAGCGGACAGGTGGAAGTGCAGAAATAACTCGGAAATGACTTTTTGTTTATTGGTTACATCTAATTTCACAACTGTTACGAGCTCACTATTTATAGCAAACAGCAGTCAGTACTACTCAGTGAAGCAGCGACCACAATCCAAGTTGACGACCTACTGTGGCTTCACTAATTCTGACACTAACACGCAAAAGTGCAGCGAGAGCTCTTCCTTTTTGCAGCAAATCCTCCCTTTTGTGGCATTTTGACAACAGCTGACCACTCTCCCATTCCTCCAGAATGTCAGCTCTGTCACAAGACTCCTGAGGCCAAACATCCTGGACACCCCTGACACACACACACACACACACACTGCATAATCAAACACACTGCCTCGGGCTAACGCTCAGTTGTCACACTAGTTTCTTGTTATTCATGTGATGTTGGGAGCGAAAGGGGTTAACGCTGGAAACTTACATCCACAAAAGCTCTTTTGTCACCTCGTCCTTTCTTTTCTCCCGGGCACAGTGGCCTTTCCCCCCCATGTGATCAGAAAAGGTTAGCCCCCTGTCCCCGCAACACCATCCTCCAGGGCAACTTGAGCTGAAGAGCAGTGAACCAGCAGCACTCACACCATTACCTTCCTAATAAACGACCGTGAGGGTGCACTACAGACGGCCTGTCTGTTGGACTGTCACACAGATATATCTTGCTAAACAAGGCGAGAAGAGAGTGGACATGAACGCACATGTTGCTAGACCTCGCCACAAAGTGTGCATGATAGGAGTTAAATCAGCCCCTGTCCTGTCCTCTGTGACTGTGCTTTGCTCTAACACGTAGACTACGAATTAAGTTGGAAGAGATGAAAAATCCCAGGGAGAGTGAGCGGTGACATGGTGAATGTGGGATGCTGATAGGTGAAAAGGCTGAGGCAGCAGGTAAACTCAGGTTGTCCCGTATTGATGTATTAATGGATCCTCTACACCCAGAGGTGCTGGGATGATGCGTGGGCGTGTGTCTGGTTGCCACCCGCCCGGGACACCATTAGTCCACTGTGTCCAAATTCGAAGGGGGAGTATCGACAGTCCAGCCGGGGCAATCAATAGGCACCGATCTCTCACTCCCCTCCGCCATCCATGATAATGGGCCTACAGTTAGTCAAACACTGTCGCTGTGGGACTTTGTTATATCACCTCACTTAGTTTATTCCTGCATTGTAAACAGGAGGAAAATGAGCTGTTGAGCTGTGATGTGGATACAAGTACGAGTGAGTCAGCCAGACTCCAATGTGGAATTGACTCATTATGTTTGAATGGTGGATCTCAAACTCCTGCCAATGGAATCATGTATCACACGACATCCAAGTTACACATACATGTCTTGTCCTTCATTCAGCTTAGCTGAGGACTTTCCAGTACCGACCAGATGTGGGTTTCTGCTTCCCTGACGTTGAAAGTACGATGGAGGCCAGACCAGGGTGGGTCACAGATTACCCCAGCAAACATTGGACTGGACTTCCAGGACTATCCCATGTGAAGTCACCAATAATGTCAATCAGCGAGGAACAGCCAGATGTTTTGTGGGAGTTTCACACAAAGGGAGTTTCACACAAAGACACCCTGTACCCCCAACCCCTGATGAGCAAACATCGGCGGTGATACTGACCCATCACGTTACCTTTGTTAGAGCTTCTTGACACATTTCCTGACCCGAGTTCCTATAGCAACTCATCACAGCTGTGAAGTTGTCAGGGGAGGCTGCTGCTATAGCTAAGACAGTTAATTAAGGAGGCCAGAGCGGGTTGAAAGGAAGCTTGCTCTTTGTTGCTTCTCTGAAAGTAAGGTGGCTGAACTGGGTCAAACAGAGCTGCGTTCTGCCCATGTGAGCTCCCTGCAGTTCAGGGGGAATTCCACTGGGCAGTGCGTGACCCTGAACACTGGCCTTCCTGTTCAACTGTGGTGATGTGCTCTGTAGCGGAGAGGAAGAGGAAAGAAAGACAGTTCTGTCCATGGAAGTTTAAGTTATTCTATTTGACATGGACGTCAGTGTAGCATCGGCCCAGCGTTAATGTAGCAGAATGCTAATTCACCAGTTGTAGCTCTTCTTGTCACACCGCAAACACGTGAGTGCTGATTTTTTAATTTTCTTTAAATATATATAAATGTGTTTACCTATATCTGTGTGTGTGTGTGTGTGTGTGTGTTTGTGTGCACCATTATGCAGCTGTTGCAGACAGATCAGTGATAACACTCCGGCTTTTAATAAACTCAGCAGGAGTGTGTGTGTTTTCGTGTCTTAGTGTGTGCAGCTTGCTGAAAGGTCCTAGGCGTGTGATTTATGGGAGCTTTAGCACAGTTACTACACGCACGCACGCACACACACACACACAGACACACACACACGCTTGCACTGGACGTGGGTGGAGAGAGGGGCGGTCATATTCACATAACATTATTCATCCTGTGTTCATCTGCGTGAGCAGAGCCCACTGTTCCCCATGTTGATGAGCAAGGCGGTGTGTATTAGTCACTTTATTTACATGGATACGCACACATGGGAACACACATTAACGTGGCCCCTGTGATACTGAGCACAGAGAATGGAGGCAATTTGGAGCACTTTGACCTTGTTTCTTTTCTTGCTTTATTTTACGTCTTATATTCCACATTTCTTACATGTTCTGATACGGCGTGATGGAGTGAATCAGAGGAGAGAAGGCTGCAAGAGGGCGGCTGAGAAGGAGAGAATGGAAAGAGAGAGCAAGCAAGGAGGAGGACAGGTTATTTTGGAGTCTCAGAACAGTAATCACCACCTCCAGTTGCTTCCTCCCAGGTGCTCCAACTGGACATCCACAGAGAGAGGGAGGTCGAGTGCAGGAAAGTAAGAACAGAGAGATAAACTGTTTCTCCAGAGGAACAAGAAATACTTATGTAGTACAGGCAATTTTTTTGTCTTGTTCATGACCAATTCCACAGTTGTACTGCCGAGCCCCTGCAGGCAAGGGGAAGTTTTATCTTAGCAGTAGGAGGAAGTTGAAGGGGCTTTCAGAGAGCTGACACCACACTTCCAGTGGCTGCCAGGAGACTGGACGGTGACTACTTTCAGAGGAAGCTCGTCCTCTTAGTCCTTCCAGACAGCTTGTGACTCGCACATAAACAACTGATGACCAACAGGTGAGACCTGTTAATACCATGAGTCTGATCTGAACTATTTTACACATCAGTCATTAAATATTTTCAGTTTATTTCCATGAAGTTGAATGAATAATTCAATGGAGATACGTTTGTGTCTTCCAATACTGCATCAGTTCAAACACAGTTTCTAAATCCGCAGGTAATTCCTTAATGTGATAACAGCGGATGTGCGTGTCTTAGTTGAGCTTAAATTATAATACTGTTAACTCATTAGCTGGCTCACTTATCTCGCCGAGATCCCCTGGTGTTCATGCTGTCAATGAAAACATTCATGACTGTTGTTTACAATCAAACAGACTATAATTATGTAAAAAATGACCTTTGAGAATGATGACAAAATATATTGCAAACAAATCTTGGACGCAAATGCAAGGCCGACCTGGAATCAAAGACCCGACCACAGGCACGCCAGGCGGTCGTGCAGTGTTTGGTAGCATGTTCGCCTGCCACGCCACGTTCATTAGTTTGATTCCTGTGCTTGTCAGACGACACAGGTTGCACTCGCAAGGGGGCTAAAACCACCAGTGCATGTGGCCTGCAGATCTCTGAAGATGTCGAGGAATGATGTTCACACACTACATAGTTACACATGCATGTACGTGGTATCTCTGTAGCTCCTGGTTAATACGAGAGCAGTCGACCTGTTTGCCGTACTCTTTATAAGAAGCATCTGTTGTGTCTGTCAGTAATGTTATCTGGTGTTACAGGGATATGGACGAAATGACTTTACTATCCACTGAGAGTTGGAAGAGAAGCGGCAACAAAATAACAGGGACACAGTAAGACAACCTGCAGGCAGCAGGCCAACACTTATAAATAGGTAAGCTAATGTATTATTATAAGGTGCTGTGGATATGTTTGTGACGTCAACGTCACTCTCAGTCAGCTGTCGTTAGCGGTGCAATGACAACACTTTCATTAAATCACTAAATGACCTAATGAACAGACTTCTTGACTTGTACAACGTACACGACATTGCAATAACACCAAACATCTGTCCAGCATGTCATATCATGAGGTGTACATGCAAACTACACACACTTACGCAAGTTACAGGAGAACTGTGCGAACTTTGAAAGCATCATTAAATGTGGCTTTTTAGGGCTTTAAAGCTTGTGACAAGTCCATTTCCTGTAACTGGGTCTTGGAGGGTGTGTCTGAAACCGACATAAAGTCACAAACACAAGTGTGTAAGCAAAAGAGTAATCAACAAATGTATTACCACTAATATTCCACAGTTTATCACCTATAGGTCTTGAAAAGCACAATCAATCACACGCCCTGCAGCCGCACCCACGCACAGTTATAGGTGTTGCCGTTCGAGGCTTTATAAGCCAAAAACTACCTCATGCAGCGGTTCACGTGTGTTACACCGAAACCTTCCACACTCCAGCTTCAAATAAATCACCTCCATATGGAAGATTGTGGGTGCGTCCCTCTAAGTCATCTATGGCAGGTTCCCATTATTGTCCAATAAAAAGTGGCTGACGCCATGTGAGCTGTACATGTCACCACCAACAGCCCCACTGTCTGCTGCGTTTCCAGTCTGCACGCAGTAAAGCTGCACTGATACTTATGCGTTTAGGGGTTATGACGTGCTACCAGTGGCTATGACTGTGTGCCGTGGGCGAGTGGCCGACCAGCACTGTGATTGCCTTTCGGGTATTTCCACAGCAACATTCTTCCTCTAGTGGAGATTCTACAGAGTCAGGACAATGTGAACCGTGTTGTAGAAAGACTCATCTAGTACTGCAATCCTACGAATGACACAGCAAACTGGAGCTTCTCGCCATAAGTTCACTACCATGTGGACGAAAGAAAACCAGAGTTCTGTACAAATACATAGATTCTAATTCAAAACCACCAAAAGTTAATAGTGCAATGTTGTCATCCTATTAAAGCCGGTGCACCTAGCTGGATGTGGTGGCATCAAAGCCGTACAGATTATAGATTATGATCAAATCAGCCACCGCTGCAATGGACAGGCACCTGCTACTTTGCTGTAATGCCCCTTATCCATTCGGATTGTTATTACAGGAGGAGATGTGTGTGTTTGTGTGTGTTTGTGTGTTGGGGGAGTGATCTGTGTTCTCTATACACAATACATTTTCATTAATGAGAGAGGTCTCTGTGCAACAATGGCATGGCAGTTGTTATCTGAACAAGATGGACTATTTTTAAGCCCTGTGCTGTTTGTGTGATTGCGTGCCAAACATGTTTCTGCAGATGCTGGTTCACACACACACACACGCACACGCACACAGCAGAGAGTTGTTAGCCAAACATCCATCTGGTCCGTGCTTACTGTATCTCTATGGTCATATCTGTGCAGCTAATGTAAGCAATGTAACCGGGTGCTTTGCTAACTGATTGTAATTAGTATCCAGCAAGAGAAGTGTTAGAGTGGCACAGCGCCAACCCTCGCCCCTCCCAAAACATACAGTCACAGTGGTGCAGTTTGCTGCCTGTCTGCCCCCGTCACTCTCCTCTGCCAGCAGCAGTGTGAGGATTAAAGGAAAATCCTGACCTCCTCATCCACCTCCCTTTAATGCCTCTTCTCATTTTAAATGGCTCCTCCACGACTAACCGGCTGGATTATCTCTAAGGTCCCCTCAGCCAAACGCAACACAACAGCAAATTATGTGTGCACACAATGGAAAACGTGAAAGAGAGAGATGGCGAGGATGACAGTGGGTTTGATGCGGCGATATACAATTTACCTACCCTGCCCTCATTGAGCGCACACACACACACACACATACACATACCCGCACACACACCTCCCCACTCAAAATTCCACCGGCGGGGCAGAAATGCA
>CAAKHC010009960.1:34051-45222 GCA_901007825.1 Macroramphosus scolopax | reverse complement strand
TATCTCAATCCTCCCCTCCTATCGTCTGCCGTCCTCCTCTCTTTATCTCTCCTCTCAGGGAAACAAGGTTGTAAAGGTGGAAGATGCTGATATTGTTCGGCCCCTGTGCGTGTGTGTGTGTGTGTGTGTGTGTGTGTGTGCTCCACATGAATAAGGAAGAGAGCCTGGGGGCTCCCATGGAAGAATTTGGCACACGTCCATATGAATGGCCCTCCTGGAGGTATTTGCGTGCACCCTATGTAGATGTGTGTTATTGTTTCTGTGCCTTTTGTGTCTGTTTCACAGTAGAAATATTTCATGATTGCAAACTCCCTCGAATGGCTTCCACCAACTTGATATGGCGTTTTGAAAGTTGCATGACAACTGACACCGTATCAGAACTTAGATCTGAGCAGACCTACTGTGTACAGAGACGCTGAATTCCTTCTGAGAAACTGAAACTGAGACGTCAGACAAATAAAGATCCTTCAAACATTTTCAGTCCAACAACATCTGTGGTGTATTTTTGTCTTCACATCGCCTCAGCATATGCTCTGTCTTGTCACTAAACTGGACTCGCAGGTATCAGGAGAGACCAAGCCTGCATATTTCATTGATGCCCACACATTAGTTATGTATGGAA
Organism: Macroramphosus scolopax; assembly: GCA_901007825.1. Lineage (NCBI taxonomy): Eukaryota > Metazoa > Chordata > Actinopteri > Syngnathiformes > Centriscidae > Macroramphosus > Macroramphosus scolopax. Next base: position 44,600 of record CAAKHC010009960.1, on the reverse strand, counting down.
GACTAGCTAGGTACACTCACACTGCGGCCGTTTGTCTTTCTAATGGAGGAGGAAACAGCCGCGTCTACAGGCAGAGAACAACTCTCATGCTTCTTTAATGGGAATGAATAAAGGATGAGTCGAGGCTCAGACACCAGGTTAAGACGCTGCTTAGCACCTCTGGCCCGGCGCCAGGTGTCGGAGGCAGGGAAAGTGGTGAGAGGACAAAGAGAGGGACGAGAAGAAGACATCACCACATACAAGTGTAATACTAAAATGAATAAACGGGCGTGTGGTCATAGAAGTAGGGTTGTTATGATTAGTTAATGAATCAATGATTGGATTGACCCGAGAGAGAAAAGGTACTTTGGAGGAAATTAGAGATGAGAAAGTCTTAGCAGATGAAGCAGTTTTTAAATAATATAGTTGAACAGGAACAGGAAACAGGAATACAGAGCTAGAGAAGGATACGTGTTGACAGGAGTCTGGTTCCATATGCCTCCACAGATCTTTTATCTTTGATCCATGTTTGGAGAAATTAAAAGGGACTGGAGCTGAGAGGAAAAGTAAAACAAGAAAGAACAGGAATCTGGGAAGAAGGATGTGAGGCCGTGCCTTCGAGAAAGGCGTGGTGATGATGGAAGGAGGGCAGGTGGTAGTGGGGTCTGTGCCAGGCTGACCCAACTATGCCAATAGTCATGCAGAGAGCAGGCCAGGAACAGGCTCTGGGATGGTGATGGTTAACCTGCCAGGCTGCTGCCTCACACAGAGCCATAATGGCTGCCACCTGCCCTGACTTACAGCAACTAAAAGACCTTGTAACAGCAGCTGGCAGCACCTGTGCTCAACAGTCAAATCACCACATCAAAACAAGGATGTGGTAATAGTGCGTGCTTGGGGTGGAGTCAAAGCCCGTCTAGAAAATCCCCTGACAGGCTGATGCTTTCCTCCCTGCACCGGGATAGGTAGCAGGAAGCCTGTAGGTCCTGTGGAGGCTCAACCTATCTGTAACTGTGAGATGTACAGACTCCATGCCAGCTTCGCTACCCTCAGGATGGATGCTGTTGTTTTTCAAGAACCAGCCGATCACACCGAAGAAGGCTTCCGATACAAAACTGGGGAGGAAGATCATAAAAAGCGGTGAGGAGTGATCTCCGGGCTGACCCCTGGGCAACCGTCTTTCAAAAGAAGAAGAAAAGCTTTTATTTGAGTAGGTGTGGGTGACTGCGGGTGCCATGTGACATGGTGTGAGTGCATCTTATTTTAGAGTGAGAGGTTGAGATAAGGTGTTAAAAGGAGGGGAGGGAGAGGAATGCTGAGCTGTCCTTGTAAGCCTCGATACACGGTGGATGTCAGCCCCCCCCCCCCAGCCCCCAGTTAAATGCTTTGAATATAAACAGCTAATGGTCATAGGAAATTGGTCCTGATCACCATTTACTGTGAGATATACTCCACTTCAAACAGTGAGTCCTTTTCTTTGAGTGGTCCCGACATCTACAAATGCACTCTCTCTTTCTCTCTCCTCCCTCCTTGTCTCTCCCTGTGCAGCAGTTTATTTAGCTGCCATGTTTACATTCCTGTTCAGTCAGCCTCTCCCGGGGGAGGATGACTGGATTGAGCACTGTGGCTGAGACTCTCTCTCTCTCTCATGGCTCAAGTAAGTTACACCAATGGTCACCACGGAGCATATATGGGCATTTAGTTCTGGTTGGCAAAGGAATACTTACATACGAAGAGAAAACAAACTGGATTTATGGAAATCACACATGTACATTTCAAAATAAATCCCAAAGCTGTCACTCAAAGAGGAGCGCTCCATAAATAACCTAAATGGGGTGTCCGTCTCTGGGCTATCCTGCATGGTCTAAGCGACGTGACAATGGGTGGGGCTGAGGGAGGCTAAGTGGATGGAGCTATAGGTCGTCCTGATCGCTCAGGATCCTGGCACTTCACAGGCCTCATCATTAGACTGACTGGCTCCTGTGGCCTCCGGCAGAGTGCTGTCTGCACACCCTAATGATCGCTGACTCACTGCGAACGCAGCACCGCCTCCACATTAGTCCAGCCTAGAATAGCCCCAAATAAAGAGAGATGAGAGGGGAAGTGGGGATTCTTGGTGCCCCTATGGTCTTATAGGACATAACTGTGGACCACACAACTGTTTTTGTCCAGGTCACTGCTACTACCTGCCATCATGCATCTTGTCATGTATAAGTGAGGCTTGTTAGTACGGTTATTACACATGTCAAACATACGTGCTCACTCATACATACAGCCGAGGTGTTCTTCTTGTTGGATTTGTTTTGTTGGATTTGTTTTCCTGCTATAATGATGCGCCGTAAGATTGTTAAAAAAATGACTGAAGAAAATCAGAGAAGTCATGAAAGTGTTGATTTGTCAGTGACAATTATTCAGACACAACACGTCTACTTCTCAATAATTAACACATTATTGGCTGGGGAGTCCTGGTCATCAGTCCTGGAGATGCCACCGTGAGGTTACCAAGCAACCAGCTGAGACTCTAGTAACTCGCTGCACCCGGCGGAATAGGACAGCAAGATACAAAACACAACAAACTAATTAGTTAGCTTTAGCAGTTTACGTTTGCACGGAGCCGGGCCAGCTGCTTACCCCTGTTCCCAGTGTTTATGCTAAGCTAAGCTAATTTACTGCAGGTGGCTGCTATCATATTGAGCGTACAGACACGAGAAAGAATATTCCCCAAGAAGGCTGAAACTGTTTTCAATACCTGAGCAGCAATGAGACTGAATAAAACAAAGCCTGGCTCAGGGGACAGCCACGGGTTAACCAGGCTGTAACACCCACATGATGGAGGGACAGAGGACTGCTCTGTGATCGACGGGGGGGCTGGAAGGGACGGACAGATTTCTACTGGTGACTTTCAAGTTAACACTATAATGTGGACGTTGGACAGGACAGTCTGGACAGACAAATCCAAAAGCAATAGATGATAAAAGGGATGATTTCTGTGGACGTCCACCTGCGTGTGAGTGTGTCCACAGACAATATTCACAGAGCAGCAGGAGGACGCATCTGCTTGGGATTTTGGGACCGGGCTACCTCACCTTCTATCAGGAGAGAGAAAGAAAGAAAGAAAGAGAAGTGAGGGGGATGCATGTGAAAGCGACAGGGCCCGTCTAAAATACAAAACTGAGTGCAGTATCAGCCTAAAATACTCCTCCTAACAAATCAATACTGTGTATCGATTACTTCTGCGCAGGGCTTATGCAACATCACCACCTCAGTGTAAAATGATGGTGAAATCACTGTGTGCAGGCAGGGGTTTGCACAGCGACCTGCCTGCCCTGCAGAGACAGAAGAGTAAACTATTTATGTGTGCCACAGGAGTTTTAAATCAAACTGCACTATGTGAGCTAACGGCATGTAAACACTGAGAGACATAAAGACAGACACAGGGAGAGAGCTCCAATGTTTGCAGGGTTCTGCAGTGTAAACCAGGAGAAAGGAAGATGAGGAATATTCTGCGTGGATAAATCTAAAAGAGATTCAGACCAACATGAAAGTGGAGTGGAAGCCAAGAGAGGAAGAGTCGGGCCGAGGTGTTGGTGACACACTTCTGTAGGATGTAATCACCTATTATCATTGTTGTCCAGCCTTTGTCTCCTCACCTTCTTCTTCTTTTGCTCCTGCCCTGTACACATCAACTCCTCCTCCTCCCCCACCTCTTTTACTGAAACTCGCACCATTTCCACCGGGACTCCGATGTGAGCTCGGAGATGGACGCACTTAATCGATAGTGCCAGGTTGCCAAGACAACCTTGATTTCCTGTCGCCGTTTTTGCCGAGCGCCGGTGATTGCGCCGGGTGTCCATTGCACCTGCCGCCCTCTACTCCTCCTCTTCCAATGTCTCATCAAGTGCTCCTTATCCCTCGCCTCCCTCCCTTCTTCCCTCCATCCCTCCTCCCTTATGCCATATAGTCGCCACGGACAAAAGATGGAGACAGATAAAGAAAGGCAAAACGGATTAGACCCCAGAGGTTGGGTTTGGACAATCAAAACACAGCCCTGAGAGCGAGGACACATTTACACACAAACACACATGCCTTGTCAGCCCGAACAAAAGCGAGCTGTGACAGCTATCATATCTACCTTGGAGGGTGATGTCATTTCACCTGGGGAGCGTTTACTATCAGCCCCCCTCACACACACACACACACACACACCTACTGCCTCTCTCTCCTCCACGAGGGGTTGGCACCTCCTGTTTTTTTCATTAATGGAGAGCTCATTAATCGTGGCTGATAACAAGGATGTGGGACAGGGACATGATTAAGGGTCTCTCTCTCCTTTAGCTGGGCGCCCTTGGGGATAAACAGCCTACAGTGTGTGTTCTAGTGTGTGTGCGGGCCGCATGTTAAAGCAGGTAAAGGACACACATCCAGTGTTAATGTGTCTCTAGGACATCTCGGGGATGGGATCCTACACATGTTTTCACTTTTTACAGATTATACCCGCCATCACCTTTAGTCACACTCACACCAGTTGTGCCTGCGCATTCATTGCATTCCCTCGAGGATCTCAGTCGGACGGTGACTTCTGACTTTCCCAGAACGTAGAACAGAGAGAGGAAAGATATTCCAGGTTCAATCACAGTGTGAGGTTCTGAGGGAACCTTGTGTTTTAGTTTTATTCTGTAATTGGTCAGTTCAATAGTGCATCAGGCTGTTTTACAATCACCTCAGGTGTTAGAGTAAATTATATTAATGCCACACCGGGCCTAATTTCTCAGTGCCGAGTACGCTGCAGACTATGAAATTATTGATTGTAAGTTAAGAGAATTAAATGGTTTTTTTTATTTGCTTGCCTCTACATTGAGTGTTTGTAGAGAACAGCTTCATAACATTTAGTTACCAAGCTACTGTTATAGGTCACACATACTTGCACTTCTATGAACCTGACACACATAATCAGCTTACGGGCTGGTTGCAATTCGTTGACAAATGTTCATTTCATAACATTTCTTATGATGATTTATTTACCCAGAACATTATGATGTAAGGCAAATCAGATATATTGTTTTATTACATATATTTGGAGCCAGTAAAAGCTGTCGTTGTTTGTGTTGTTAGTTTGTCAAGTCATAAAAATAAACCCAATATAAGGAAGTTGTGAAATGTGCTTTTGGAAAAACTGCAAGTGTTATGTAATAAAAAAAAGAGATGATTTGTACAAATTGTGAAGCGCAGCAATTTGAGCTGTAGATGGCTAACTGGGTGTCGTGGAAGATAACACAGGATCTAATGAGTATGTCACACTTAGGCACATCAAAACTGCACACACAAGCAGGGAGCAGAGATCAGGCTGTACACACATAAGGGCTTTGTAGTACAGCAATCGTTTACACACACATTAAATCCAATCTGTCTGGACCAGGACCCTAATCCCCTCTCCACGGCCACGGAGACAAGCAGACAGTAATCCTCCATATTTGTATATTAATAGGCCGAGTCTCAGGGGCGGCCCCGCTATATATTATGATGTATGTTTTATTAGTTGTTTAATCTGCTTGTCGATCAGAGGATCTGCTCCATTTAAAGCTGGGCTTTAATAAAAACACAGCCGGCCGTGCCTTGGGGATAAGCTCCCGGAGGACAAGGGAAAGAGCATGCTTCGGTTCAATAGACTCATCGCAAACAATAAACAGCTTTACATCCATTTTATCTGTCATGATGCAATAGAATTATTATCTTGAATGCAGCCCGAGGCCACTGCCCTCTCCTAAGGAGACGGCCAGATAAGGCCTGACCCAAATATAAGCCTGGTACCTTGTTATCATAGTATATGATTGAATCAACTGTGATCTTCTGAAGGTTCACTTTATGTGTGTCCATATTAATCCACATCGGCCTGAGAAACTCTCCCTGTCACCTCTCTCAGGTGGAACAGATCTGGTTAAGATGCCTTTCCAGTCAGCGCACACGGCCGGCCGAGTAAAGCAGAGCACCGAGTTGAGATTCCTTTGGATCTGAATCACGTTGGTGTCGTCCTCTCACCTCTCAACCTGTCTAGACGCTGTGTCACTGCGGCACCCAGCCGGACATCTGTCCTGATTCAATAGATTTGTCAGACAGCCGTTCGATTACAAGGGCACTGCTTTAAATTAGTAGGACAGGCTGGACAGGAGGGCCATTAAAGCACAGGGACATTGTCCTTCCTGCCTACCAATGTGTCTCAGCTTGCAATCACACTGTCTGTTATCATTTCGGCTTCGGCTGATGCAATATATATTTGTCAATCTATACCTGATAATCTCTTCAAAATACAGTTTAACTGTAACTCGGAGGTATGTGGCATCAGCATGCGGTTTTATTGCAGGCATCAACCTACGTGACTTCCGATGGGTAAACAAACAGCTTTTTAAACATCTGGCCAGGAGAGATAGAGAGAGAGAATGAGCTCGGCACCCTAAGGAGATGTGTCGTTTCCCTCTGAGATCTGTTGATTAGGGGGGGAGGATGGGGAGAAGGACAGAATATTGGAACAAAAAAGGATAGGAAGAGCCACAGAGACGGTTCATGCTCAGGTCAGAATTCAGGTGGGGGTCAGGAATGCACTCGCAAACCACGTTTAACACGCGGAGCCACAAACACCCAGAGAAAGACACAAAAAGGCATCGCATTTGAATGCATTGCAGCCAGACCATGTGACTCTCACGGGGTAATCTCATGGGAGCATCCCCCACCCCTGATCTCCCTGATGGACTGTAACAACAGGAAGTCAGCTTGGCCTGCAACTAACACCACACCACACCTACAGATAACTGCGCTCTCTCTCTCTCTCTGTCTCTCACAGAAATATTCACAAGCAGACATTGCCTCGCACCACTCTTGCCTTCCTCAGCATTTACACGTTACGGCCGCCATTTATCAGTTATCACAGTTACGTCTAAGTTTAATCCCTCTAAAAGTGTGCTGTGTGGGGTAGAAGAATCGATGGCATGGTGCCCATAGCTGCTGGCGTTGGTGGCAAGCAAGAGGCTCTGCAGCCTGGCACTGAAACAAGGAGAGACCAAGGCTGGCAGGGGGTGGGCTGTTCAGTAGCTCAATAGCCCTTGTTTGTCTAGGTCCCTTTGGGAAGTCAGGACACTGCAGTGAATAGAAGCCAGTTAGCAGCGATGGCATAATAAGACCGGGGGGAGGACGGGGTCATTGAAATTCAACGCAGGCTACTGTCAAGACTAAACACCCTTGCCAGCTGTGGCAGCATCTCAATGGAGCAAGTGAGTGTTTTCCAACGCTGAGTTTATGGGTTAAGAACACATAAGGTGACAGAGAAGCTTTGATCTGGCCGTGCTGACTCATCAAAAAAAAGCCAGATGAGAGGTGCAATCTGCTGTCTTTTAAAAAGAAGGAATCTTTCGAAAATCCACAACTGAACAAGACAGACACATAAATGACTGAGCCATGAATGAGTGACAAGACAGGCAAACAGCACCGTGCTATTTTGTCTGTGGGCCTCTGTGTCACTGTGTCCAGGCACTCTATGCTCTATATGGCCAAGTCAGAGGACTGCAGGCGCTGGAAATCACCACATAGACATAGTCTCAGTGTTCTTCTGCCCTATTTACAAGTCTCAGCCGGACAGCTGGGTGCTCTGCAGAGAAAAATGACCTTTCATTCAAGAAAAGCAGTTTGTCTCTGCTCCCTGTGCACCGTGGATCTGCCAGGTCCACATCTTTGCAAAGGCGTTGATTTTTTTTTCCTAAGCTTTCGTGTTTTCTTCCCAGTTTGTGGTTCTTTACAACCCCTGATGAGGAGCCTTAAATAGGCTGCCACAGGTGCTGGGGGCCGGGCGGGTGAATGAGAGGGGGGATGGCCTGGATGGGAGCAGGGCCGCAGGAAGCTCCATGTTTTCACAGAGATAAAGGACTTTCAGGTTGCATCCTGGGCCGTAATCTCCCACACACTTCCTGGTTTTGTTCAAGACAAGGCAAGAGTAAATGACGAGCTAACCTTCGCCATGAGAAGCTGATCGATAGCTTGTGATGAGACAGGATGTGGGTCTGGTGTTAGTGGATGTGAAGAGCATAGAATGACAAAGACACAGTTCGGATTTGGATTCTCAGTTCATTAATGGTCTTTTCTACCTGAGCAGATTTATTGGTTCAATTATTCCGAGTGCTGGTTCATCACTGATGATGATATTTAAAGAGTGCATATATTTTCTTTCCCGGCCTCTTGATTTGCTTTTAGAGTACAATTAACAGTGTTCCGATCTCAAACATCCTAATTACAGAAACGCTGTCTCTGTTCAAATTCAAGTTCCTCTTTAACAAGTCACTTAGTGACGGCCTTGTGTTTCAAAAGATCCATTTACTAGAAATTTACATGAAAGTGCTTTATTGAAAGTTGGCATTGAGGCGGAGCACAAACCTGAGAACAGAAACCCAAGAAAAATAGATCACATTCCTCCTTTTCCCTCTGCTGTTCTGACATTCTCACTCTCTATTCTGAACATGTCCGTCTTGAGAAGGCCAGCGTTTGACCATGAGCCACACCCTGTTCTGCTGCCAGAGGAAACTTTCAATCTCTGCCTCCCTCCCTCCCTCCCTCCCTCTGGCTGTAGCTATTGCTCTCTCATACTTTTGTCAGGTGTTATTTATGAGTGTTGTACAGCAGAGTAGCTGCATGCCTACAGCACCTGCTGGTGTTGGAGCAGCAGAGCCAAGGCAGCTGCCAGAGCGTGGAAAGAGAGAACAAGTGACAGAGCAAAAAGAAGGAATACTTAGCAGTCCGGAACAAAACCAAAGAGTGAGACAATTTACGAGAAAAAAAAAGAAGAATTGCTGTAGGAAAGCAGAAGCCCAATTGATGGAGCAATCACGTGTGGTGTTGATGTTGTAAGCACACTGGCATGCAGCTAACACATCAGACGGCCAGCGACGGGTTTTATGATGAGAACAGTAGGACAAAACAAACAAACAAGTGATGAGGAAGCGTTAATTAATAGTGTTGTACAACCCCTAACATGATCAATTAAAGGCCATGCTTCATTGACTCAGGAAAAAGCGCTGGCGCCAGTGTAAGGGGAGAGGGGAGGGCTCTGTCAGCATGAGTAAGAAGACAGATGTACAATCGCCCGGCTACTGAGATCCGAGGGTATCTACTCCCTTCCATTCACTACTCACACCGTGCATTACACCCACGTTTGCATTTATGGATCTCGCTCAGGGAAGTCCCGGCATGTTTTGACTGTAAACATCTGAATGTTAGTAGAGCTGAACGAGGACAGGTGGGTTGAGACAGTTCAAAGGTCGCTGGCTGATTTCCAGTTCCCAGAGTTGACAGAGTCACAGACACAATGTGAGGATGTACTATGTACTTTGCTCTTGAAAGCCTCTGATCATATTTCAGAGCCCTAAATTTACAGGTTGGCTGGAAAGAGCAGGAATATAACAGACCATCAAATCCAGAAGCTTAAATGTAACATTAACTACAGTTAGTATTGTAGAAATATTTGAAAGAACAATGACGATGATGAAACAAACTTGGTGATGTGACGGGAAACAAACGTCTTGTAAACTATTACAGGTATTTCTCAAACAGGGGCCGGCTGCTTCAGTAAAGAGAGTACAGAAAAAGACTGTTCATTACTGTATACAGTAGGTGTCCAGTAGAGCCCTTTGCTTTGTATCTCTCAGTCACAAATACACACTGTAGCTTCTTTTGTACAGCGTGAGTGTCTAGACTTGGCTGCCTCCTTAGGGTAGGTCACACTAGGGGGCCACGGGGAGCTCAACAAAATGCTCATGGGTTAAATGGGGCGATGCGGATGCTCCATGCCTCCCTCTATTTGGCCCTCCCTCTGTTTTCAGACTGGCTATTCTCCTCTCATTAATCCTGTGTGGATGTTTATCCATGTTGACATTGAGCATAGCAGCCGGCCCTCTCTCTGACTAACAAACAGAGTGACTAAGGTTTTCTCCGCCTGAGTTGTCATAGGGCTAGCTTAGCCCGGCTAGTTCAATGCACAGGTCTGTGGAACAGAGGGGCACTCGATTTGTTAGTCACTTTGGCCCTGAGGACACATCAAGCAGGCTGTGCTCCTGGATTCAGTGTGTGAATATGAATGCGTACCCCCTCAGGAGGGCCATTATCAGTTCTGTGTGCTATGGAGAGGAAAATCAATATGGTCATCATAATGGGCTGGCAAAAAGCCAGCCACTAGGCTGTGTTCAAAGCACAATACAGGGCAACGGATTACTCCTCATCTTATGTCATCTAATTTCATCCCAGCAGACAGAGACACTGTGGGACTACAATAAGATCAAGTACATTTAGAAAAGGACTAGCCATCCAACATCTATGTCAAAAAGAAAATTAAAAGTTGACAAACTGAAGGTCTGAAGTAACTACAGCAGAGTTTTTTTTTGCCAGAAGCACAAGCTGCCTTGAGCCCCTTACAGGGCCCGCCTTATGCCTTTTGTGTCGGTCCAGTCTTTTTCATTAACCGCTCCAATGAGGACCACAAGCAGGGGAGGGGATGGATAGCCAGGCGGGAAGAGAAAGAAAGAGGTGGTGGTAATGA